>JACXGJ010001453.1:28872-83688 GCA_016801105.1 Esox niger | reverse complement strand
TGGTTGTTGGGAATGTTAGTTTGGTAGTTGAGTTGGACTGCAAGGTTGTTGGGTATGTTAGTTTGGTAGTTGAGATGGACTGCATGGTTGTTGGGTATGTTAGTTTGGTAGTTGAGATGGACTGCATGGTTGTTGGGTATGTTAGTTTGGTAGTTGAGTTGGACTGCATGGTTGTTGGGTATGTTAGTTTGGTAGTTGTGTTGGACTGCATGGTTGTTGGGTATGTTGGTGTGGTATTTGAGTTTGACAGGATGGTTGTTGGGTATGTTGGTGTTGTATTTGAGTTGGACAGGATGGTTGTTAGGTACATATGTTGGTGTGGTATTTGAGTTGGACAGGACGGTTGTTGGGTATGTTGGTGTGGTATTTGAGTTTGACTACTTGGTTGTTGGGTATGTTGGTGTGGTATTTGATTTTGACTGCTTGGTTGTTGGGTATGTTGGTGTGGTATTTGAGTTTGACTACTTTGTTGTTGGGTATGTTGGTGTGGTATTTGATTTTGACTGCTTGGCTGTTGGGTATGTTGGTGTGGTATTTCAGTTTGACTGCTTGGTTGTTGGGTATGTTAGTTCGGTAGCTGAGTTTGACAGGGTGGCTGTTCGGTCAGTTTTTATGTGTCATTTAAATGCTCAGTTTAATTCTGTCCTCTTTGGTGTTTGGGGAGATTGCCTTCTTGTGTTATCTATCATGTATTTTGATGAGCTTGTATCTGTTAATTCCGTTCATGCCTGGAATTACACACAGATTTATTTTTAAAACACAAAGGTACTCAAACATTGCTTTTTGCATAGAAGTCTCCTGTCCAATCAGAGACAGCTTTGTTTTGCGTAGTCCACTGTGCTGTACTGTCTGGAACGACTTGTACTAAGAACAAACTCTACACTACATTGGTCGTGATACCAGGCTTCAATCTGGACTTTTGGCAACTGTAGCTTCCCTGCCGAATCTGGACAACAGATTTAAATCCACAGCAACTGTCTGCGACATGGCCTCATATCCCCTTTACCCTTAGCCAGCCGTCATCCTCTGGTCTGTGCTGTTTTTTTAAACAGCATCTCTTATGAGATAAAAGCAGAACATGTGACTGTGAATATTGATGCGGTCCATGGACAGTGTAGGCATACTGTACACACCAGGCCAGTGCAGACCTCCAGACGGAGTTAAGCCCCGCTACACCTGCACAATCACTGCCCTCTGTCCCATCCCTAGGGTGGACATCATTACTAAGATTAAAATCCTCTAATGCACTCTGCATTGTTTAAAGACCTGGGAGAGGCCAAAATGGACCTCATAATATTCTCTATCCATCTCTCTCTCTATATCTCTATCGCACCCTCTCAAATGAATAGCCATTGTTTTTTGGTAAGCGGGGTTTGTCCCTGGTGATGTGCGTGTGGTGTCTACACTGTGTGTGACTATGTAGGCGGGGCAGGGCTGGCCATTAGTCTTATTCGTTGTAGAGCAAGGTTTCTGTGGATTACTCATGGCCTAAAGTGCTATGCCCTTTCATTAACCTTGGCTCCCAGTCGCTTCATTTAATACAAAACAAATTTCTAATCTGGGTCCGCTAAACAGAGTTTCAGCCTGTTTATTACTGTCTCATATTGCCTTGGGTTGCCACTCGCCAGATCTCTAATTACGCTCCCAGCACCTCCCTGGCTCCTACTATTCGCCTATCATCATTTTAAATTTATTTTGATTGATTTGTGTCAGCTTTAACTATGCTTTCTGCCAGATCGATAAATAAAGATCAATACTTTAATGTTTTCTTCAGAACCTTTATTAAAAAATAGATTGGCTATAAAGAGGGCTGAATTACGGAGAGGACTGCCTACTTCCAATGCATGTCAACTGGAATCTAATTGAACAACATTGAACCATTTGAGATTAGCTGAGGGAATGCAGGCAGGAGGCATAGAGTCAGAGAGTCAGTGGGAAACAGAGGGAGACTTAGGGACACAGAGGGAGAGAGAGGGACGCTGATGGACACAGAGGGACAAAGGGGGACACAGAGGGAGACGGAGGGAGACGGAGGGATGCAGGAGAGACAGAGAGACGTAGAGGGAGACCAAGAGAGAGACAGAGATAGAAAAGTACTTATGCAAGGAAGATAAAATGAAAAAAAAGAGAAAAGGCTAGAGAGTGCTGCCCAGAGCAGGCAGAGAGGTTTCAAGTCTGGCTTTTTTCAACCTTTCGAATGTTCTTTCAACTCCACAGTCGGTAGATGGTTTATGATTATTAAACAAAACGAAGGTCAAAACAGCACAGTGTGGCTTTAAGTTGTTAACTGGTCCCTAAGGTCGGGGCTTTCCCCACTCTCTGCCACAGGGGTCAGTGTATGTCAGGATCCAGGTCACCAAGGTCACATGCTTATGAGCATTCTACTGTCACTTTGTTTGGCCGGGAGAGGTGGAGGTCAACTATCACCTCTACTACTCACACCTTCCTGTGTCCTCATTCTCCACCCCTGAACCGCTCCTACCCCTTCTCCAGGGACAGTTTGCCTGGACCCGATGTGTGTGTGTGTGTGTGTGTGCGGTACAGCTGCGACCCTCAGCTTTAGCCCCATTTTGATCAGGGGGTTAGTCTAACACAACAAAGTCACTAAGGCCCCCCGCTCGCAGGACTCCCCCTGCTATTTTCCTGGTCCCTCGCTTCTTGAAACGGGCCAGTTTGACCCAGCCCAGACACGTGGAGGTTTGCCGTGGTACTGTGATTAATTACAGGGTTATAGACGCGCTGACATCACCACAGTGTAACCAGCCTGCAGGGTCGACACACACACACACACACACACACACACAGAAAGACACAGACACACACACCTTGCCTCGTATGTTACATAAGGGGGAGGCCAGCTGTGCTTTAAAACACCAGGTAGTCTCTAGGTCGCCTTCTATGGTTTGAGAATATTGAAGCTTATAACATCTGTATAATGGAACGTTGGTGGGAACTAGATCACGATGGAGATCGTGGCTGACATTTGTAGAGCGCATCTTACAAGTGGCTGCTGTGCAAAGGTTTGGCCTCAAACTTTGGTTTAGAATTCCTGGCAGATCTTCCCTGTGATCTGTGTTACCATGAATCCAACGACATGGATAATCAGTGATGATTCATGGGTTCCAGGGAAGAGATCAAAAACCCATTGGCCGCAAATCCTCTTGAATGTACCTTCATCGACCTGAAATGGCTGACCATTTGAAATGCCGCCGTTCTCATGTTCACTGACCAGAATGGACTGGGTCAGACCCACGCAACCAGGTTAAGCCCGTCTGGGGCGCCATGGAAACCGCAGCAGCCAGGCCTGGTCTCTTGGGATTAAAATGCTCTCATTGTTATTTGTGTCATTGTCAGCAGAGAACAAGCCGTCCTCGCTCACATGAAACACCCACAGTGATTAACCTCCTGTACAGGACACTGTCTGCGCAGGCGGAGCGGTGTGGTCATCCACGTCCTGCCATTGGATTCAGTTCACTCAGACGTCTTGACATTTTTTATGTGGATGAGAAGGATTCATCTTTTATTTTGTGTGCATTTTGTTCATTTGTTTACCCTTGTGATTTTTCCCAGGTGTTGGCGTTGCAGTGATAGCTCTGACATCTGTCTTCAAACATATATGGTAGATGATGACACTACCTCTGTACCTACAATAGAGGGGACTACAACACTGTGTTGATAGATATGTTACAGGACAGTACAACTACATCTGTGCAGCACTCTGTGCTTCGGGGGACATTTATTCAACTGTTTACCTGGAGTGCATTTTGGTCGATCGATAGTGCTATCAAGCAGTTTACCTAACCTGTCTGTCTCTCTATACATCCGTCTGTGTATGTGTCTGTCTTACTACAGCAGCCCTTGATACTACAGCAGAGCCGAGCGGCCCAGAGCCGAGCATTTCAAAGATTTTACAGTACATTTCAAGGCCGTGTTAAGCCTATTGTTCGACTCTTTGTCTTGCGGTGATTCCTGTTATGCTAACAGTAAAGCGGAGAATTTAATTGACATGAGCGGAGAGTGCAGCGATGCATGAATCTGATTGGTCCTATTGATGATGCAGCCCTACATAGACCAGCCGTTAGCTGTACCATTGGTTTCTGTTCAGGTCCCTGTGGGCAAACGGGATTGGAGTTTTGGCCTGATGTTTGGTGAGACTGTACGCGAGCTTGCCATCTTCGGTTTTATTTCCTGTTTAAGAAGCTGGAGAGGAAAGCCAGGGGAAAAGGGAGTTGTCGCCCAGAGAGCAGGATTTGGGGATTTGTCCATGTCACTGGACCCACAGACACAAATACACACACACACACACACACACACACACACGCACACACACAGACAAACACAGGGCTGTGGCGAGGGGGTTAAGCTGGCGAGAGTGTCAGAGGGTACACACGGCCGGCTTTAGTGCATTTTGTTGTAATGGCGTCCCAGTTGCCTTGTCAGAAATCAATTCTAACTGGGAGCTGGCAAGCACGGGGAGGTCAAGGCTTCAGCTGCCTAAATATTTTATCTCAGGAACACGTCTGGAGCTTTTAAAGATGTGCACTGCCCTCTTTTCTCCCTGCCTCACACACACATACACACACACACTGTCGAACACAAACAGGCTCGGACGACACTGCCTTTGTGTCCTGGCCTGGGTCAGGGCCGGGCTGAAATCAATTATAATCAATTATTAAGAGTGCTGGTATCTCTGTGAGGCCAAAGCAGAGCCGTTGGTGCTGGAGTGCATCGCTGGCTGATAAAGTCCACTTTTATTTATTTTATTACTGCCTACCTTGGACAACTCTTAACCTTCAAACTGTATCCCAGTGTTACTCTTCACAGAGGCCTGCAACATCAATATATTTGATTTGTGCATGTGTGAGTGTTCTGATTGTCTTCTCTGGGTTATCGTGTTATCTCAGCTTCCTTGGCCCTTGAAATAACTTCAACTGAGCTTCGGAGGAGTTTGTGGACAGAGAGAGGGTAGAAAAGAGGGGAATGCGATACAGTGAGGAATGATGGAAAGGGAGAAGACAGCGAAGTGAGAGACCTTGGCTGGAGAGAGTCAGGGCAGTGACGGGAGAGACGGGTTTGAGAGAGGAGAGGCATGACGAGAAGGTAACAGACTGACCTGAACGAGAAAAACCAAAGTAGTCACGATAACACAACACGTTAACCAATGTGATGATTTGTCCCCTAAAATACCTGGGAATGAAATGCAGATCTCAGAAGGTGTGTCATGAATGTACTGTGATTTTTGGTGTGTGGGTCATCAGGCGTGATGAGAGGAGTTCACCGTTACCCTGGCTTGTACAGGTGTGTGCCCATAACCAATCAATGGTCTGGACTTAAGTGTGATCACAGAGGAGAAGAATGACACACCGACAAACCCTCCCCAATGCTCCCTTGGTCGATGGGCCTTCGGGCCGGTCTGGAAAGGCGTCACATCTGAGGAGCATGCTATTCCAACCTGATGAGCAATCTGCCTCTTTGAAAATACCTTCATTCCAATCAATAAGGCTTTTAACTGGGGACTCCTCCCTGGCCGGCCACAGTCCGTAACACACTCCCCCGGTGGGCAGATGTGTGTGTGTGCGCGCGTGTGTGTGTGTGTGTGTGTGTGTGTTTGTGGTATATGTGCATGAGAATAGCTGTACTGGGTATTCTCTGTCAGTCAGTTAGTCCTTGGCTATCACAGGAGAACACTGAATTAATCTCCAATCTCCCCCATTCAACGAGTCCCCTGAGGTTGGCTAATTAACCTAATAAAAACACTAATAGAACCATTTCCAAAGGTAAATTTAATTTACTTGTCAGCGTTGTACATCAATAGGAATAAGTAGCTTGGGTGCTTAGTCGTCTTTGTTAGCTACCAGCCGGCGCTAGTTGACAGTGAAGTAAATAGAGGCCTCATGACTCTTGTCACCAGTCACAGAGAAACCATGATAAAAGGAAGGTGGCAGGAAAGGGGATGAACAAGACGACACATTAGCTTCATATTTTTTCTCAAACGACAAGGGCACGTTTTTCTTTTGAGGGCTCCGGCACCCGTCACACACTTCCCCCGTCTTTGCTGTCGCGCTGTGACCTGTTAATAGAGCCAGCTAATGTTTTAATAAAGTAGGCTTGATTAAGAAGATTGCCACCCTTTTGATTCTAATGGGAGTTTAAACAAACGCAGTGCAAATGGAATAATCATAAAAGCCCAGTGAGAACGGGGGAGGGAGTGTGGGAGTGGAGGAAACCGTCCCTATCGTTTACGTCTCCCCTCTCTGTCGGCCATTAAGTCTCCTCTCCTTACTGCCTCTCTCCCTATGGCAGGGTAATGACCGACAATCACCGCCAAGAGAATCTCTATTAAAAGCCCCAGGCCTAGCACTGGGGGAATGCTCTTAAAGCCAAATTAAAACACACGGGAGGTAGTCTTCTCTCCCGTTATTATAGATCTATAGACGTATAACAAGACCTCAACAGTTTATTTATTTATTTTGGGGTGCAGGACGTTTCGAGGCCCGTGGGAGCGGGGTGGCGGTGACAAGGAACGTGCTGTTGTTTTCGGGGTTCAGTTGCGGCGTGTGTCAGGTAGAGAGAGCGTCGTTCGAACTGTGTGAAGCTTCTCAAGGACCTGTCGTTCAAGTCCTTTGTACTCATACCTGTTTACTTTCAGTTAGTCAGTCAGTTTATCAGTCTACAACGTGCCGTACCTTATCCTGTCCTTCAAAGACCCAGGGTTACACTTTCTATTAGAGTATGCCCAGATGTTTGGCAGAGCTCTCAGACCCATCACATAAAATGTATATGTCATAATGGCCAATTATACTTCATGTATTTTGCTTTTATGTAACATTTGTTTATTTTATATATTTGCTGTGTTAAAATAAAATGTTGTGTAGCGCTGCAGTCAGATGAGGGGGAAAGGGGAGAACCGCTCTGTTGATCTATGTGACTGTCCATAAGTGAAAGAGGTACGCACTTTGACCAACACTTATTTAGGGAGGTTAAGGCAAAACAAGCAAAAATAACAAAAGCGGACAGGTTGCTATCGGACGAGCAATGAATTGGTCATGTAAACAATAGGTATGGTTATATTGACTATTTTGTTGATGTGGATAAGAAAATGAAAGACATGCATTACTTTATTAAGGATGAACTTTGCTCTGCTATATTTGACCTGTAGTACATATCTAATTACATATTTATTTGGGATGGTATTGTTGGTAAGAAAGTGTCTGCCTTTCTCTAATATGGTTTGGGATGATATTTCTTCTTTCTGCATGAATATGAATAGATAAAAACCTGAAGATTATCAATGAGCAGCTCCTGATAAGTAGTCTCAGTACCAATAACATACACTGCTGTTAGCTGTATGCTCTAGTTTTCTCCAGGATGACAAAACCAATTATCAATGAATTAATCAGTTTAGCCGAGTGTGGTCTTAATTAGTTTATAGTAAGGTGTTATATTATAGGTACTGTATAGATGACAATCTGGACATAGTTGCAACTTACGCAAAACAAAACACTGAACTAGAGCAACCAATTGCGCAAATCCAATGCTCTTTAATCACACCATTAGAAGAGACCTGCTCACTTTTTACTCTCTACTCTCTTCTCACACCTACTCACTATGCACTGGGGATTTGTTTTGTATTTGCAATCTGGCTTATCGCAAGGTGAGGTGGAGTTAGTGCTGCATGTCTAACACCCATCAATCTGTTACACAAGTGCATAGTGTGTGAGGCTTTGGTTAGGAGTCGATTTAGGATGAACTTTTGCAGCTTTCAAATCAGTATGAACTCATAAGAATCACCTGAGTCTCAGATACTGTCGCCTGAATTATGTAATTATGGAATGCTGTAATATTGTACATTTTGTCATTATTCACTGGTAAAATATAACAACCAAGAACTGCTTGGATTGTCGGACTACAATATTAATGTAATTATATATTTATTGTGCTGTGACTAGCATCCCATTGAAATCGCAGCAAGAGCAAGACCGAGGAGAGAACAGAGGCCAAAGACCTTGTGACCTCGTCACCCACAGACAGAGAGGAGAACACACCCTCCACCGTCTCTGAGGGGGTCCGTCGACCTAAGTCAGAGGAAGATAGAACCAAAGTGGGCCCGCATCCGCGTCTAATTCAGAGTCACCACAATCAGACTGGTCGTCCATCGAAGCATCAGAATCCGAGGCTGTGGTGGAGACGGCGCTGTCGGGGCGGGTGACGTCCAAATGGACGCGCCAACGCTGACGCCTTGTCTCCATGGGGAGGGAGGCACAGGTGATGTAACCTGGAGCATCACCGAGCACCTTAATAGCATGGCAGGTACCCAGACACGCCAAACAACGGTCATGAGGCTCGCCATCCGACGGCAAGGAGTTGCACCGGAAACGAGAGCCTTGAAATGTCATGGAACGTTTTTGACATCATCCTGGAGTTAATAAATGAACTCTTGAGTGCGTTTGGCAGTGTGTATGGGGCATTATCATCCCAGAACATTGGAACATCATGAGGGAAGTGTTGCTTTCTTTCCCCAAACATTAATCTGTTCGAATGTAGGATATACAATGAAAGATGACTCATTTGACCATATTATTTTTTTCTGTTGCTCAGGGGTCCAATTTGTTTGCACCTTCAGCATATGTATGCATCTTTATGTGTTGGCCTTACATTCAAGTGGTTTCCCTTTGTCATAAATTCCAGCTTTGTGACGTTAAACAAAATTTTGTGTAGCGACTGGGTCACAGAGGTCCTGATTCACTACTGGGTCACAGAGGTCCTGATTCACTACTGGGTCACAGAGGTTCTGATTCACTACTGGGTCACAGAGGTCCTGATTCACTACTGGTCATAGAGGTCTTGATTCACTACTTGTCACAGAGGTCCAGATTCACTACTGGGTCACAGAGGTCCTGATTCACTACTGGTCACAGAGGTCTTGATTCACTGCTGGGTCACAGAGGTCCTGATTCACTACTGGTCACAGAGGTCTTGATTCACAACTGGGTCACAGAGGTCCTGATTCACTACTGGTCACAGAGGTCTTTATTCACTACTGGGTCATAGAGGTCCTGATTCACTGCTGGGTCACAGATGTCCAGATTCATTACTGGGTCACAGAGGTCCTGATTCACTACTGGTCACAGAGGTCTTGATTCACTACTGGGTCATAGAGGTCCTGATTCACTGCTGGGTCACAGATGTCCAGATTCATTACTGGGTCACAGAGGTCCACCTAAGGACAAATAACTAAAGCCTCTAGTTATGTCCAGCCTAATTTTAAAATGTTTTACTACATGCTTTTTGACTATGGCATTTTGCAGAAATTAAAATAACACATTTATTGGTGAAAAACGTTATTTTGTAAGATTGTTACTGTACTACAAGCATAAATGCTTTATGTTAATGCTTCAAATATTATAATTTTTTCAAACTTCTTTCAGGTGTCTGAAATATTCCTCATTGAAACATTCTTGTCTGTCATTTGGATTGACTTGCAACCTCCTCAATCTTGCTTCAGACTCCTGTACCACTACTCCACCCCAACATAAACCTACTTATTTTCTATGTGGACCAACGAACAATATTTCAGTCTTGTTTAATAACAGAAGGAGAATAATAAACAATTCCTTACATTATTATAAAAAGGAGGCAGGAATCTACACAGTACCCTCTTTAACTACTGTGTTTTCGAGGCACAGTTGGTGTAAAGGCTAACCTTGATTTACTGTTTGGATTAACTACTACATAATAATATATGCTATATTGGCTAGGTATGTTTACTGCATAACAGTAACCCCAAACATCTCACCTGAGGGAGGGACTGCAGTGAGGCGCAACTCAGACAGCGGTGTTGATTGGTTGGACAACTGTTCCTGTCTTTGTGCCTGTGCTTGCCACATCTTAGTCACTCCCTCCTCTCACTCCACTAGCTTACAGACGAAGCTTGCGTTCGATACGCTGCTTCAGGCAATGCTCAAAACCTACATGACAAGAACGAACAGCTCAGGTAGGGAATAGGGAGGGATTGAGTCATAATGCCTACATATATGCTGGGTGCTACTGGATCAAGCCTACTCATTTAGAATCATTTGTTATTGTACGAAAGTCTGCAAAGGTGATAACTGGTGCATGAAATTCTTATTGTAAACGTGAATTTTTATTGTGAAAATACAGTATTAACCAATAGTGAAATGCATGCTCTAAACACGGCACTTGGAGAGAAAAGAAACATGTTGCCCTTGTTGACGTAACTAAAGGCCATCTGGAAATTGTCTTGGAAGTACAGTAGTGATTTATCCATAGGTGTCGCTATAATATTATGGACCAATGATCAAGACTCGGACACCTACTTTTCATTTATGAAATCAATGTCAGCACTACCATGTCTGGTTGTGAAACAGCGCCACTAAAATGGTAGCAAAGATCTTTCGGACAAGCCGTCAAACGCATAGGGCAACTGCCATTGAAGGATTTTCAACTGCTTGTGTTGTTAAAATTGAGCCGTCACTGTTGGTTTTTTGTGCCCTGCCCACAACGGCCTTGGAATGTACAATGTGTCTTCCTGCGTTGTACAACAGTAATTCCCTTGTAGTTGCTGTATAATAACCTCTTTGTAATGTAGTTTAAAGTGTCCCTCTAATGTTGGCTCCCTGGACAGCACGCAAGGAGATATATCTTAGCCATTATACAGTAGGTACACTAATCCTGCTGTTTAAATGTACTATACCACAACTGCCTATTAGTCCTGGACAAGGCTGTTCCTGCTCAGATTAATAAGGCCTATTTATAAGGAATGTTAACTAACAATTTAATGCTTTGTGGGCAGCAGCTCAGCTGATTAAATAATAATTATAGTTTGTTCCTGTGGAGCAGGCTTTGGAGGCTCCGGCAGAATGCAAAGCGAACGAACAGATGAGTTTCAGTCCTGAGCTGTAGATACAGTAGGGTGTACTGTATGTCGAGTCTCTTGGCTACGCCGTGCACGAGATTCAGTGTACTGACAGCGAACGTCTTCGTTTCAGTTTTACATGACAATGACCATTTCTGTTACATGTGTGTATTGTTACAAACCAGCCCAAGGACAAGGAACTCTTGTCATATGTATGTAGTACAGTTCGATGCCAGTGGCTTGGAAAACGTTCACACATCTAGTGAGCTCGCACACGGAGACATTAAAATGCACTACACATACATTCTTTACACAATGCAAACACACACACACACACACACACACACACACGCCTTCACGGCCCACATTATTATTAAATGCCATTTTATTCAATCTGAAACACTTTTCTCATACTGCCAGAATGCGGTCCTAATCAATATTTTTTATTTAGTAGCAACAGTTTAACCAAGCGAGGGAAGGTCATGTTGCCAATTATCTGTCACACACACACGTCTGTGAACTGACTGCTGAGTGCCTTCCCCGGCCCCATTCACCTACAATGGCGTGGCCTGGAGAACACAAACTTATGTACACAATCGCATGTATATAATGTATACAAGAATGTGTACAATCAGAGGCAAGCTATGTCAAGGCTCTCTGTGATCATGGCCTCAAAGGGACATGTTGATGATGTGGGAAAGTGAAGCCCCAGAGCTGGGGCCGTGGAAGTTTCTACAAAGCCGCACAAGTTCCTCTATTCATTTCATCCGTTGGGGCTGTGTCGTAGGCACGTTGAATGGCGTCGATCAAGGACAAGTACATCGATTTTGATTTAGTCTACTGTAGGATTTCTGACAACTGGCCAAACCTATGTACTTGTCCTTGTTAGACAACGCCATTCACCATTCCCATGATAGAGCCCTAGTGGAAGACTATGTAGGAGCTCACATGGTTCTGTGGAAACTTGCATAGCTCTAGCTCTTCTGCTATGACCTCATTTCCCCATATGATCAATATTTCCTTTTGAGGCCTTGATACAATGCACAGGGACAGACACACTGAGGGAGAGAGTGGAAAAAGGACGCAAGTGAAGATGCGACAGAACTGAAAAGATGGGAGATATTGGATACCCAGGAAGGAGAGAGATGGAGGAAAACAGATTCTCTGCTTCTTCTCTGGAGGCTGCGTGCATCTTTCATATGTCCCACTGGAGTTTTGGAGGAGCAGTGTGGAGAAGGTTTGAATCTCCTGTGTGTCTTTGCCCCCTCTGGGTCGCCCCTCTGCCTGCTGAATTTAATTAAATTGTAATGGAGATGATACATCTGGATACATCCCATTGAGTGGGAAAGAGAGAGAGAAAGGTCAGGGAGAGATACAGAGAGGATCATGGACAGAGAGACAGCAAGGGTCATGGAGAGAGAAAGAGACAAACAGGGTCACGGAGAGAGAGAGTGAAGGTCATGGAGAGTGAGACAGGGGGTCTGGCAGAGAGAGGGAGGAAAGGACTGACTGACTTACTGACTACCCCTTGTTAAATGATGGTTAGAGATGTGGACTGCCATGTGTGCAACCAGTGTTGGATCCTTGCCACTGTCAGAAGTATGCGTTAGGATTTGTTCAGGATAAACAAAATCTCTAGCTATGTTATTGTAAGCCTAAAAGAAAACCGTTGACGGTTACATTGTGACTGATTCTGGTGGATTTCTGATGTACTATCTGAGCATGCTTTTTGGGGTAATACAGACCACAACACCTTGCACAGTAAAATTCTCTCATATTTTCACTTGACAAAAAAGTCAGTTATTGTATCGATGTAATTCATTAATGAAAGAAAAACAAATGTTGTTGTGCCATGAAATTAAATAATCGATTACATGAAAAATCACAAAACAAATTATGCATTAGGATTTGTTCAGGATAGATGAAAACTTTGCTGGCTACAACTTCACTGACCTCAATAGCTACATTTTTGTTAACCTAAAATGAAACTGTTAGCGATTATATTGTGACTATTTCTGATAGATTTTCAAAGTGGGATGTATATATGTGCAATGAAGGCAAATACAGTGCAAAATGGCAATTCTGAATGAGCAATGAAGGGATTCGGAGGGAGGACAATTTACAAATGTAAGAATATGTTAAGTATATGTATGTGCATATTAAGTCTACAGATAGGTCCGGAAATGATTGGAGACTGACTAAAGTTGATTTATTTTGGCTGTACACAAAAAAAAAGTTATAGTAAAATAATGAATGTGGACTTCAAGTGCAGTCTCTCAGCCAAATTGGAGGAAGGGTTTAAGAAGTACAGCTCTTTACTTTGTAGCCCCCTCTTTCAAGGGACCACATTTTGTTGGACAATTGACCCAAAATCTATTTCATGACAGGTGTGGGCAAATCTGTCATTATTTCTTCATAAATTAAGCAGGTAAAAGGTCTGATGAATGTGCAAGTGTAACAGGCCATTCTTTGGCCTAAAAAAATCCATCAGAGTATCTAGTAGGAACATAAGGAGTGGCCAAATCAATATTCTGAACTATTCTGAGAAAAAAGAACGTACTGGTAAACAAAGACCTGGACGTCCACAGAAAGCAACAGTGGTGGATGATCGTAGGATCCTTTCCATGGTAAAAAAAACCTACACAACATCCAACCCAGGGAAGAACTTCCTCAAGGAGTCTACCATAAAAAGTCTTCAGGAGAGCCAATACAGACGGTTCAGCACCAGGAGCAAACCCCATTTATAAGCCTAAATAGAAAGGGCAGAATAGACTTTTCCCAAAAAAACTACAATAACCAGCCCAGTTCTGGAACAGCATTCTTTAGGCAGGTGAAACTTGGATCAACCTGTACCAGAATGATTGGACAGCTCATGATCCGAAGCATACCACATCATCTGTAAAACATGGTGCATGCAGTGTGATGGCATGGACTTGCATGGCTGAATGGCACTGGGTCACTAGTGTATATTGATGATGTGACCGAAGCAGCCGGATGAATTCTGAAGTGTATTGAAATATATTGTCTGCTCAGATTCACCCAAATTCAGCAAAGTTCATTGGACAATGCTTCACTTTACAGATGGATAATGGCCCAAATCACACTGTGAATGTTCTACAATGGCCAAGTCAATCGCCTGATCTTAACCCGATAAAGCATGCATTTCACTTGCTGAGGACAAAACTTAAGAAACAAAATCTGAAGACAGCTGCAGTAAAGGCCTGGCAAAGCATCACAAAGGGGGAAATCCAGTGTTTGGTGATGTCCATGCGCTCCAGACTTCAAGCAGTCATTGCCTGCAAAGGATTCTCGACAAAGAATTAAAAATTAAAATGTATTTATGGTTGGATTAATTTGTCCAATTACAATTGAGTCCCTGAAGTAAGGGGACTATGTATGAAAATTCTTTCAATTCCTAAACATTTCATACAATATTATTGTTAAACCCCTTGAATTAAAGCTGACAGTCTGCACTTTAATTGCATATTAGTTGTTTCATTTCAAATCCATTGTGGTGGCGTACAGAGACAAAAGAGGGAGAAAATTGTATGTGCAAGTGGGAATGAATGGCGATGAGGCAATTGCAAGTACAATTCTGACTGTGCAATCATACAAGTTGGATGTGTAAGGTAGTCTGCACAACTGAAATGTGATGAGGTTCTGAGGGAGAGATGTGCATGTAACAGAAAAAAATATTAAAGCAAGTACAATGGCAAAACTAAATGTGCAATGCAGGCAAATTTAAGGTGCAGGGTGAAATGAACAACTGAACTGTATGAATAGCAGCAATGAGGTTCCCAAGGTAGACAAGTAGTACAAGGGAGTAGTGCAACCAGGTCCCTGAGAGACAGTACTAAGCAGTGGGCAGGTGGGTATGGTTACTGATGGGTCACAGATTTGAGCGTGGTTACAGTTGATGGGAATAAGCCTGCTGGTGCGGGACTGAAGAGACCAGTACCACCTGCCTGATGGTAGGAGGGCAAACAGTTTGTGGCATGGATATGGAGGGTCTCTAATGATGCTGGGATCTGGGCACAGTGATGTGCTGGGAAGTTTTCACCACCCGTTGTAGGGCCACGGAGCATCCGCTAAATCCCACTGTGGCACAGTTCAACATGCTCTCAGTTGTGCAGCAGAAGTCCTCAAGGATCTGGGAAAACAAGCAGGCCTTCTTCAGCCTCCTCAAAAAGGACAGACACTGCTGCTCCTTTTTGACCAGGGTAGAGGTATTGATGGTCCAGGAGTGATCCCTTGGAGATGTGGACCCCCAGGAATTTTGAAGCATGGACACAAGCTCCACCTTAGTGCCATTGATGAGAGCTGGGGTGTGACTGCAGACTTTAGACTTCCTGTAATCCACAATGAGCTCCTTGGTCTTCTTTGCATGGAGGATCAAGTTGTAGTCAGCACGCCATGCTGCCAGGCACTTGACCTCCTCCCAGTAGGCTGACTCGTCATTGCCACTGATTATCCCCAACACTACGGTGTCGGCAGCGAACTGGACGATGGTGTTGGAACAGTGTACAGGAACGCAGTCATGGGTGAAGAGGGGGTACAGGAGGGGGCTAGACAGGCACCTTGTGGAACACCAGTGTTCAGGATCGAGGTGGAGGAGGTGACAAATTAGGGTCCAAAGTCCAGCTGCAGAGTGAGGGGCTGATCCCCAGACCATGGAGTTTGTTGAATGCTGAGCTAATGTCTGTGAATAGTATTCTCACATAGGTGTTGGTTTTGTCCAGGTGGGTCAGGGCAGAGTGTAATGGTGTGGATATGGTGTCCTCTGTAGACCGGTTTGACAGGTAGGCAAACTGGTAACGATCCGGTGTTTAGGGGAGGCAGGACTTAAGGTGGGCCAGAACTAGTCTTTCGAAGCACTTAATGATCGTGGGCGTGAGTGCGACAGGTCGGAAGTCGCACTCACGTGCTTCACCACTCGTACAGATGTCGCTGGCTGTGGGGGTGGGGTTCTTTTGCCGGTAGTTTCTGATGGCTTGGATGCACTGCACCATGCGTCAGGGTTCAGAGTTGTTATTGAAGTTCTCCTCAATCTGCCGTTCGTGGTCATTTTTAGCCATGTTAATGCACATTTTCAGGTTGGCCCTGGATGAGCTGTAGGCCTCGGCAGCGTTGCGTGCCTTTAGCAGTTGTTCGAACTTGGTGTTGTTAATGCGTGACAAAATGATCTAATTTGTTGGAAGAGGTAGTATGTTTCAACCGGTCCCAATACCGGCATACTAGTTTACTCTATACAAGACAATGCGTACTTCACCAGCATCCACAAAACATGTACTTGTGGTATGTAGCATGCAATTTGAGATTCAGCCAATGCTTTTGACTTCCTCAGGGTTCACATAGTGTAGTGGTTAACTATTCAACTGGTATTGGGTGGACAACCATCTACAGTGATCTTTGTACAAGGGTACACTTTAGTTCTGTTAATTAACGTTCTGTTGCCCAGGCTATTTCAGCAAAAATGGAATGGCTGAGATAAAAGTTGCATTTGGTGACTCTACGCAGGTGGACTGACTATCAGCAAGCCCCTGTTGTCTTGTGGGAACCTTCAGTATTTTAACCCCAGTTCAAATTCCCTCTCAGACATTCCATTTTTTGACTCTCAGAAATGTTTATCCACTCTGTATTTTTCAGCCGTCGCACAACAATATATCCACTCTGTTATAACATGAATCTCATATATTTAAAATAATAATTGTATTGTGTGTTATTTCTTTTACATGTTATTGTTTTCTACAGAAACAAACCAGCCATGGAGTGACTGGAGTCATTATAGGTACAGTACAGATATTAGCTAGCAATGTACAGTAATCTTTATACAAAGTACAATTTAGTTCCAGTAATTGACATTCTGTTGCCCATGTTACAGCACAAATGCAATCGCTGTAGTTGAAATTGCATTCCTGATGTATAAATTGTGTTAAGTTTAGACATACTATGCCACATAGCAAAACACAGATTGAAATCAACCAGGGACAACAACATTCATCCCTTCTAATCGTGGGCCGGATGAATTTTTCGGGTTCATACATAAAAAATGTTACTCCAATGATAGCAGCAGGACTGTTTTATGCAGACTTCACGGTAGATGGGAAATCAGAGAGTTGAATTTACCACTATCTATTCAGATATGTAGCCCAGCAGTTGGGGCTCATAGGGCCAAAAAGTTACTGGCTTGCTGGAAACATTTATTATCACAGCGTTTGGTCTTACGTATTACCTTAACTAGCTAGCCAGCTATGCATGAACAAGGAACAGTGATTGGCTTTCGCCAGTGCATTAACTTTTAATGTTCTGTTTGGAGCCTCGTTGCTTTGGGTTACTTCATCTCAACAGTACATACATAGTTTGCCCCTGCCGCCGGAAGAGGAGACGGCAGCCCCGCCTCAGAACCAGGAAGAGGAGACGGCAGCCCCGCCTCAGTACCAGGAAGAGGAGACGGCAGCCCCGCCTCAGTACCGGGAAGAGGAGACGGCAGCCCCGCCTCAGTACCGGGAAGAGGAGACAGCAGCCCCGCCTCAGAACCAGAAAGAGGCGGCGGCCCTGCCTCATCACTGCGACTAGACACATGGGCTCGTAGTCACACCCCTCCTCCAACCACTGAGGCTGTGGTGGTGGCAGTTAGCCCCATAGCCTCAATCGGAAAATTATTTGTGATGGACTCTGCGTCGTGGACGGCCACAGGGCAAGGCTGGGTGCTGCAAAAGGACATGGAGCGGGTTGGATTTGACGGATGGCCAGCTGATTGCTGGTCCAGTCCATACGATAGAGGGGAGGATGTGGGACAGGTCTTGCAGACAGATTAGGCTGGACAGGAATCTAGGCAGTCCGCTGGCGTTTGCGCCGTCACAGGGAAGGCCAGCCCTTCAGTGGGTGACGGTATGGGTCCTCCTCCTCGGAGTCAGAATCTGGCCAGGGGGGAGTTC
This sequence comes from Esox niger, assembly GCA_016801105.1. Taxonomy (NCBI): domain Eukaryota; kingdom Metazoa; phylum Chordata; class Actinopteri; order Esociformes; family Esocidae; genus Esox; species Esox niger. Next base: position 65,874 of record JACXGJ010001453.1, on the reverse strand, counting down.
CCCTACAGTCCACATCTGCTGCGTCCTTTGTTGAGGGTCAGTCATTCTGTCACGATCCGAGAAGGTTGCAGGATACAGATGCCAAGGTGGTGGAACAAACTAGTATTTATTTCCTAAATCGGCTTGACGCAACCTGACAATCGTTACAAGCCACAATGACTGACTAGGGCAGGAGAAACTTAAATTGAGACACAACGAGGGAGCAAGCAAGACACAGGTGAAAGCCATAATGACAAGGACAGGCTGCTTACCAGAACAAAGGAAAGAAAAACGAACAGAATAGGCTACATTCAAGAAGGCAGATACCAAACAGAACAAAAACAGAACCCAAAAGTTTCACTTTGTCAGCTCAACGATTTGACCCAGCACTCTTGTGGTTACTGGCCTCCTACCACTAAACACCTCTGAAATAAAATATTTCATTTTCCTGTCACCAATAAATACCTTTATTTATATGGATGTTAGAACATCTGTATCATCTTGATCATGTTTATCCAGTTAAATGGTTATCCATTTTAAGTAAGGATACCACTGTATGGCTTACACAATTTGCAGACTCATATCGATATTCAGGGTTTGGAAGTGAGGTTATACAGATCATGTTATACATTATACATCTTGCTTCTAAATGATGAATAGGTTGATAAAAACACAGCAACATAAAAAAATACTTTGTAAAAACAATCATTTATTTTCTCCATTTTGAATGTTAAATTAAATTGTTGTACATATTTAAAAAACAAATCTGCATGGGTGAGCCCCATTGTAGTAGCATAAATGGTACATTCTACAAACATGGCACTGGGGCAAAACAAGTTGCGTTTCAATGACCTAATGTAGTTACGTTCATTTTGATGTCTGATTCCCTAGCCTATGTATGCAATGACAAGAAAAAGAGCACTAAATCATTATTTACATCACATGTCGTTGTCTTACATGTGTTTAATATTCTGTATAAATAGCTTGCATGAATGGACTGACAGTTTGTGTTCCTACTGTTAGACAAAGATAGCTGCAGGCTATTATTTCTGCTGTTCAGATATAGGCTGCATCCTCTCGATAAAATTCTAATTACTCATTAAACAGCATAATGTGACATTTAGGTAGGGCTGAAAAATTCTGTTAAATTGCTCATATTTTTATATCTTTAGAATTTTTCAGAAAACAGGAGGGAATTTTGGGAAAGTTACCAGAATTTTGGTACCCTACTTGGAGGTCTGATGTGGCCTGTAAACCATGAGTTTTAGGATACTATAGTAGGGTATTGCCAGCCCCACCCCAACACAAAAAAGGCTCTTTGAAATATGTTTGCATTGTCATGAAGTGTAATTAAGACTTCATTTGCCTTTGAACTAGTGAAGTGCACATGACTGAAAATGAGCAAATTCAACTGTATCTACCAAATAAAGTCATAGGCACTCATAGACATACTCATATACATACTCATAGACGTACTTATAGACATACTCATAGACATACTCATAGGCATACTCATAGACATACTCATAGACATACTCATAGACATACTTATAGACATACTCATAGACATACTCATAGACATACACATAGACATACTTATACATTCATCTACCATCTGCAGGCACTCTGAAAATAGACATTTCAGTGACGTCTACCTATTTTGAGTCAGCGATGTCTCCTTTTTTGGAATGGAAAGAAAAAGATACATTTTTTCCGGAGCTGTGTATGAATCTATACTATAAATATATATGATTATATATTGTGTAGTAGAAGTTGCAAGATATACAGGTCTATGCAAAAGTTATAGGCACCTGAATGTTGAACAAAGGCCATTTATTTGTGTAGAAAATGTCTGTGTACTGTCCTGAAAATGTGCCTGTAGTTGCTCTACAGATTGTCTACTGACAATAACATTTGAACTATCTACTAACCTTAACCATTACCTATATCCTAACCCTAACATTTTTTCTTTCCCTAACCATATCACATTCCCTAAACCTTATTCTAAACATAACCTTAACCTTATCGGTTGATAAACAAACAGAAACATTTTGGTCAAATAAAAATTCACTATAGCAAAATATTTGGCTTGGGTATGAATATTTTTGAGCTTTACTGTATATATAAATATGCATATATATATATATATATATATATATATATATATTAGATTACACTTTATTATACATATAATATATGCATACATAGAGAGAGAGAGAGAGAGAGAGAGAGAGAGAGAGAGAGAGATTTTATATAAAAATAAACACTTACTATGCAAATAAATTATTTTAGTTCCTTCAGGTGCCTAAGACTTTTGCAAAGTACTGTTTATATAGGTGTTATTAAAGGTTTTTAGTAATGACAGCAAATAGGGGTTTACAGACATACATCCAGTTTTAATGCAATCTGCATCTGGTTCCCGAGTGTTTGTCGGTATGTCCATCTGTTAATGTCTGCCTCTATCCCTGTCTCTCCTATGTGTCTGTTTTAGGGTGGAGGCTGGCGTTCGTGTGTGTGGGACTGTTTTGTTTGTGTGTGTGCGTGTGTGTGTGTGCAGGATGGGTTATGTGTACATTTGTGCGTTTGTGTGTGTGCGAGTGTGTGTGGTTAGGCGACAGCCACATGGAGTCACTGTGAGGCTTGGCAGAGCTTCTGCTCCTCTCATTCTCTCATTAGAGAAACAGACTCCAGCCATCACACTCCACAGCAGCAGGGACCCATTTACATAGTAATGATAGCACACACACACACACACACGCACACACACACACACACACACACACACACACACACACACACACACACACACACAGCACTACTGACTACATCCTAACTGAACAGAGGTACAAGGGATAAGTCTGTTGTTATTATGATTGCATGGTGAGAAATGCTTCATATTGTTATTGACGGTATTATTAATATTAGAATAATTTGATTTGGAGAGTCCTAGTAAATGTAACAGGGGTACGGGTGTTGCACTGAGAAAGCAAGTGTGTTTGTGTGTGTGTGTGTGTGTGTGTGTGTGGCGTGTGTGTGCGCGTGCGTGCTTGTGTGTGGCTGCAGCCTTTCTCCTCTGGTATACATCGCAATGACCTCTCTCTCACTGCTCTGACGCCATGCTGTGAATTCCATCTAGCCAGAAAAACAACTGGAGATTGTTATGCAAATGAATATGTGGTGGGTATTCTAGAAAAATGTGGATGTTTTTGTGTGCAGAGATAGAGAGAGAAATAGATATGGTATGGATAGATAAAAATATAGATGCATGGATATATTCAGTAGGTAGACACAAATGTAGGACTGTACTTATACCCAAAACTACCTGGTCTCTTGAAAATACCTAACATAGTATGCAGGTAAATAAACAAATTAATATTGTATTTTGTGTTATGTTAGGCTAAATTACAATGTACTACTAAAATTGGTTAAGGATAGGATAGGTTAGGATTAAGGTTAGGTGCCATAGTACAGAGTTCAGGGTTATTGTTAGGATTAAGGTTAAGCATCACAATACTGACTTCAGGATTAGGATTAAGGTTAGGCATCATTGTACAGAGGTCAGGTTTATGATCAGGACCAATGTTAGTCAACACAATGCTGAGGTCAGGGTCAAGGTTGGGATCAATGTTAGGCATCACAGTACTGAGTTCAGGATTAGGATAAAGGTTAGGCATCACAGTTCAGAGGTCGGGGTTAAGGTTTGGATTAAGGTTAGGCATCGTACTACAGAAGTCTTGGTTAAGGTTAGGATTAAAGCATATCCATGGATTTGACCTTGGAACATTTGGAGTTGGGATTGTTTCCGCTGGCCCACCATCCCCATCCACAACACCCCAAGAAAGAGCATGGCTCCCTGCGGCGTATGTATTGCAACAGAACCCAAATTATCAGAACACTTTGACAGTCACACATGTATGTGTACTGTCTTAAGTGTTGTCCGAGACAAGCCTGTTCAGTGTACAGGCATATTTCTAAACACAGATCCACACTCTGCAACACTTACAGTACAATCAGTACAACCAGTACACACACACACATACACACCGCAACGTATACAGCACAATAAGCAATAAAGAGAGTAGGGAAGACAATGAGTAGAAATCATAGGATGCCTACTGTTTAATGTTCATATCAATCTCCTGCTGCTTCACTGAGCAGAAAACGATGGTTTTACATATACAGTATGGGCCCAGTGGCACTGTGTGTGGGTCTCTGCTTGTGTCTTCCTGCTGTCCAATGCCTGGTGATCAGCTGAGCACAGTCCCTGTGCTCCTCAGCACATCCTTCAGTGCATAAACCCAGCACCTGCCACCACCCTACAACGATCTCTGTCTCAATCTCTGTCTCTGTCTGTTTGCATAGAACCTAAAGGCTACCTTCTCATCACTGGCGTTCGTGGTCAAACTGTCAGAGTGTAAACTCCAAGGTGGAATCTTAGATTTCAGGCGTCTCGCAGTGTTACGTCTTTCTCTGTGCATCACATGTTGGTAATGCAGCAGCTGTACGAAGCTGTGGCACTCTGAACCAGCGCGCATCACGATTCAGTCTGTTTATCATGAGCACATTCCAGATCACAGCGGAGCACCATTGTGTACGGTGCAGGAAGTCGATCGCCATCTTATTTTCTGGACTTGCTTCATGTTTTCTGTCAGTTGCGTCAGGTTGCGTCAATCTTGGTGCCTGGCTATGGGCAAGGGGGGTGGTCCAAACACTCCTCTTCTATGCCAGACAGGAGTGTGCCAAGATGCCACAACTATGAGGATTACATCTACAGTAGGGTATGCCAAGAGGGGGTTGGACATTCATAGGCTAATGAATCAAGGTTTAAACGGGTGCCAAATGCCTCAACAAAGGAATGACATATTTCACGAAAGAGTGCTGTTAGACAATGGAAGTATTGCCAGGCAGACTGTTTTAAGTAGTTGACCATGTGTTGACTGTAAAACACACAGTATGTGACACTGTTTTCCACATGGCACTCCACTAAACATTTGATATCGCTGCAATAACTACTGTTATTGGCTGCTGTAGACTGAGGGAAATGTTTGCATTTTATTTTATTGAGAAACACATCAAACATGAATACAAATATTTCCAGGTTATTTTCTGGGTGAATTAAACCTAGACATAATTCGACAAATTTCCTATAAAAAAAAGTATACTCCAAATTGGGCTAATAATGGAAATTAATGCAGTATTTGTAACAATACATAACCAGGGAGGATACGGTTCACCAGAAAGCGTAGGCTCTATTTTCGTTTTCAAGCTCCACCAAACTCCCATCATAATTATGTCAATATTCAGGCTAACGCAAACACATTCCATTTCCCACTAAATGTAATATGTGTAATGTGGTTAAAAATGGAGACCCCATTCCTTCTCCGAGACAACCTTCCCCTCATCCACCCCCACACCCCATCACCCCTCCTCCCTCCCAATAAAAGTTTTGGCAGGCCCGAGCTGTTGTAATTGGCAGGCGGTTGCCGTGCCGATAGACTCCCCCGTCCTGTGGGTCAAGAGTAATTTACTGAGCAGCTAAACGCCATAGCTGTTTTTTTTCCCTTCCCGGCGTCCATATTGGAATTCCCATTCAGGCTGTATTACAAGGCGAGATGATGGCTTAATCCCCTGTTAATTTGAATAACATCTACAACAGCTGAGGCTGAGGGGCTGCTAATGCCGAGCTCCGGAGCTCCCTCAGGAGAGGCTGCCTGGCTAGCTTGCCACGGCCCAGAGAGGAGGGCTTGGCGCGGGCTCAGAGAGCTGAAGAGGGGGGGGGCTCTGGATGTGCCTTGGACGAGGCGTGAAAGGCAGTTTAATCCGCTGTTGATGACTCTTGTGGACTAATGGGGCTGCACTGTGAGGCAGGTCCAGCCAATCTGCCGTGGTCTTGGTCAGAGCATCAAGACTGGTGAACAGTGTCGGGAATCGTTAAAGGCTGTTGGAGTGGTTCACTAACACACCTGTTGTAAGGGTGCATACGCTTTAAAAATTACTTTAACCGATTCCAATTTTCTAGCCTGGACACCACAGTATTAAGCTGAAAGGGTTGTGCTCCAGATATGCTAGCCGCGAAAATGTCTCAGATTACGGATGGGCTTGTGTAGTGAGGTTGGGTCGAGGAAAGTACCATGGTGCTGTGGGGTGTGTGTGTGGCTGTGTGTCCGTATATGTGGGTGTACATGCATGTTTTCACCGCGTCATTGGTAAATTCTGGCATCTTATGCCGCGCGGCTTATGTCGTGAATGCACATCAACTCAATAAGTGACAAGCTGAAACGGTGTTGCCATCTTAACGAACCTCCAACCTCCTTCACAATTTCAGCTAATAGAGTAACCGCAATCAAACCGTGTCTAAGGTTCCTCCAATCACAGTGAATTCATCAGGACACATTTTCTGACAGTGACGGTTCACCCCTGGCCCCATTCAAGAGCAGAGACAGGGAGGGAAAAGAGGCATCATTCAGAAATCTGCCTCGTTACTGTACTTCCAGTGGTCGTTAGAGCCAAAGAGTCTAGCATAAAGAGACAGCTCTCTTTCTGCCTCTTCATCTCCCCAGCCCCCTGGAGAGACACAAACAGCAGGGAATTATCCCTCCCACCCCCCGCCGCTACTGTACCTGAGAGAGAGGGAGAGAGGAAGAGAGATACTTATCTCTCATACAAAAACAAGGCTCAACCAAATCTGAATGAACATTGTTCCCAGCAATGTCTGAGCAAAGAAATAATACTAATTATATATGTAAGATGACAGGTTTCCTTGAGCATGTTTTAGTGAGTCTTTGACTCCATTGTCCAGTATAATTTCAGCCACCTGATCATAAAATCCATATTTTCACCACATGATTATATTTCAGTTCTATATACATCCAATAAATTAGATCTGACGGAAATAAGTTTGCCTTAGCAATCACCAAGATGGCCATTATGCTTTATATTACCCCATAATGGGACGCATCTGGTTTTGGTTGAGTCTCAACTACAGCCAAGTGATGATACAAAAGCTTGAAAGAGGGATGGAAATATAATGTTTTTTTGTGTTTTTCCCCCAGTAGAAGTAACATAAGCCAAATGCTGGTTTGTTTGGTAATGTACTGCCTCAATGTACATTTCATCAATAAGCCATGACTATGGCTTGCTCGTAGACATAACGCGACGCGGAGTACTTGGTAGACCATTAGCTGTGGTAAATTGGCCACATGTCACAAAACCCTTAGGTGCCTTGTTGCTATTATAAACTAACAAACTAAGTATGGGTTGATGAATTGTTTGTAATTCCCTGTGGTATACAGTCTCTTATAAACTGTGTGGTTTGAATCCTGAATGCTGATTGACTGACAGCTGTAAACTATAAGGCATAAGGCGGTGTGGTACATAGCTGGCCAAGATAGCTGTTCTTATGCACGATTTGTCACAGAGTGCTTGGACACAGTGCTTAGCTGTGGTACATGTGCAATATATCACAAACCCTGACATTTCTTATAAACCAGTTAGCGACACAGTTCGAGCAGTAAGAATCAATGTGATGTGTTATACCAGTGGTATACGGTCACATATACCATGTCTGTCTGCCAATCAGCATTCAGGATGCAAGCCACCAGGTGTATGAGAGAATGAATACCACGAGTAGGGGATCGCCCCTTTTTGCCTTATTGCTTATTTATAAACAGGCTGTTCTACCTTTAAACAATTTAGAATAGCAAATTAAAACATGATATTTGTTAGTAGAAATTGCATGACAAAGGAGGCAGCATTTCATATTATGTCGCATCTGCCATTTCTGACAACAATTGGTCATCACAGAACCCAAGAAAGATCTGGTCCCTAGGTAAAGGTGAAGGAGAAGGAAAATTTACTTCATGTAAAATAATATTTTGTTGTTAGTTGTATTTACTAGTTATTTAGACATTATCGCTACTCTAATGTAAAGTGAGCCAGTTGATAGCTCTGGAACTGTCCCATGAATTTGCACCATGGATTTGCGACAAACAGTTAGGCTGTGGATATGTCAGCAAGCCACCTTGCTATTTTTCCTGCTGTTATAAAAAGTCTACCTGGACTACTGCATATTTGGTTGTTGATTACTAAAGGCAATGGCCCTTAGGAATTGCTGATCCAGAATGTGTTTCTGCAGTAGTATATGTTCATGTTCTTTTGGACTCCATTGAGCTTTTAGCACCCAGGTTTAGTTTGGCTTTCTTTTTACTGTATTTGTCTTCTGTGTATTTGTCCTCCTTTTATATATTCTATATTGTATCTGTTCTTTTTGTATTTTGTTGGTGTTTCCTCTAGTAAGGGTATGCTTCCTCAAGTAAGGGAAATCATGCCAGTCTATTTTCTCCCTATTTACCCTGTTCATCTATCTGTGTGTGTGGTGAAAGGGTTACATTAGATAGAAGCCAAGCAAGGTAAAGGCTGAGTAGGAGAGGGAGACGGAAAAGGCGAGCTAGAGATAGAGGAAGACAGAGAGAAGACTGTGTGCCCCAGGGGCCCACCCTGTTAAAGTGGCTTTATTAGAAGTCAGGGACTGATCACACTGCTAAGTGACCTGCCAAGGTCAGGATGAAGGGCAGCGGCTATAATTAGTATGCACTTTGGTGCAGCGGGGCTGCACAAGGCTACACTGACATTAGTATGCTCCTCCATGGGGCAGGGCTACGCTAGGATAGGCTAGCATTAGTATGCTCCTCTATGGGGCAGGGCTAGGCTAGGCTACGCTACCATTGTTCCACCACAATCAAATTAGCCCCACTGATGAGGCCTGAGCTCTGTGACCTCGGAGCCCGCATGGCTTTCTAGTGACAGAAATGACAATTGCACAAAGGACTATGTGTGCCACGCTCTTTGGGGACAGTGGGGCTCACATACTGATTTCTGATTATAGCAGCTCTTTATTTATATATTTCTCCTGGTGAATGTAATTGAAACGAGGTGTTGGCTGCAGAGATATGTGAAATGGATGCCCCTTCAGTTCTGTGACATCGGTCAACTAAACCTCGGTCGACACGGAACGGACATTAACAGAAATGAGAGTCCGTGTTGTGTGTGTGTGTGTGTGTGTGTGTGTGTGTGGGTGTACGTGAGTGTTCGCGAGTCATCCCTCAGACATTGGCAGTCAGCTCAGACACCCCCTTTCTTCCAGGTTGCCACCACCCCACCCTACGTGCTCCCCCCTCTCTTCCCCCCTCCGCCATATTGTGTGATTTAGTGAGATCAGATGTGAGAGGCGATGCAGGCTGTTGTTAATGCACCATGGGGTCCACAATAGCACTGCGCCGCCCCTCCAAGGGGAGCATGAATCAGGTGGACCAAAAAAGGAGAGGAAATTAGATATGCAGCATACCAATTTTACAGTCCTAGCCTCTGAGATTGAAATAGCCTAGATTAATGTATCATATCTTCTACACTGTCCCCACTGAATCAACTCTAATATATTGAGCAGATTTGCGGAACAAGACTTTATCTAAGGGAGTTCTCCAAAAGCCGTGCTGACCCTGGGATTTGATTTGGTTCTGGATGTTTCTGTCGAGGAGCGGGGCTCCAGCGCTGTTAAAGAAATATAATCTCAGATTGCACAATTATATCTGGGATGATTGCAGATACGGTGTCATTGTGCCACTGATATATGCTGAATGTTCTCACAGAGGAGTGAAAATGAAGAACGGAACAGGCACTGGGAGTCTACTGGCCTAAAATATTCATCTAGTTCCCTGTATATCTGACATCTCCAAGGCAGTTACATGGAATTCTTGTGTGTCCTAGCATTTTAACCCAATAATGTCAAACATGCAAGCTTTCTTATTGATATTGTTTCAAAGGTAAACATCCCTTATTATTGGATCCATTACTGTAGAAAGAAACAGATCTGTATATTGAAGGCACATTCCATTTCTCCTGACCACTGCTCTCAATCTCAGGCAATGTTTTAGTACTTGTTTCCACGTAAGATTCGCCAATAGAGAAATTCAAAGATAATGATTTAAATCAACCAAAGTGAGTATTCTCTTGCATTGTTGTATAGACATTTATTGATGTTTTATATTGACTGTCCTGGTGGTGGTATACTTTGTCAATGAACTCTCTCTTTTTATATTTCTCTCTCCCCAACTTTTCCCTTCTTTCCCTTTCTCTCTCTTACTCACTCTCATCCGTCTTTTCAAGCAGCCATTTTGGATAGTGATTGTTCGTCTGCATGGTTCTGATTAGCGCCAAACTCTTTGAAATCACACAGCAGACATCCATATCTGGGGGCATCATGCAGAAGGGAGTGGGTTAAAGAGGATAGAACGGGGATCAAGTTTCTCTCTTGATGAAAATCAATGCAATGTGACTGGTTGGAGAATGACTCAACATGTCAGCTATAAAGAGATGAGCCATTATATCATTAGAGTTAATTTGATCTTTTCTGCTTGTATTCCTATTGTTAGTCATTCATTCTAGAAGATGGACATGTAAATGATTCATTTCTGTCCATTGTCATCATTTTCAATGTAGTTCAGACTGAACAGCAGGAGACTTCAAATTACCATTTCGTTTTTGGGCATTTACTGCTAGAAGTTACTCTACCACTCCCACTATGGTATTATACAACTGATAGAATACTATCTCATGAAGAAAATGTACTACAGGTTACTACTGTATGATGCATTTGTGTTCTATAGTATTCTGTGGTAAACTGTAGTTACTGTAGGATAATATATTGCTGCAATTGTTGTAGTATCCCTTGTAGTAAAACTGGAGGATGTTGAAGTATACTGTAGAATGTTACGCTACATGTTGCTGTCAATCATAGTTATTACTATTGAATATTGTGGTTTATTGTGGTTGAAATATTGTGGTGAATATATATGTCGTGGTAGATACAACCAATGTGTTACCACTGCAAATACAGAGCAAATGGAATGTACTTAAATCAGCCAGTATGCCATTAATGCATTGTGAGTTACGGAGAACACAAGCATTTTGCTGAGGTGGGAGATAACCGGCCGAGAAACAGATGTGCTCCAACAGTGTGATCATCAGTTAAGGCTTCAACTGTTCTGATCTTTATTTAAATATACAGTTAACTTATTATTGATGGCATGCATTTAGCGCCTTCTGTACTTTACAAATGTGATTATTATTATTTGTGTACTTTTTTGTGGAATGATGAGAAGGGATGAAAAGGCCAGTTTGAAGATGGGGATGATTAAGTGGCCATGTTGGTATGAGGGCCTGATTGGAAATGTAGCCATGCCACCTAAGTTAACACCACTACTCTTATGATAAGTGCTTTGGGATCCTTAGTGACCACAGTGTCAGGACACATTTAACATCCTATCCAAAGGATGGATCCCTACACATTCCAATGTCCCATTCACAGCCCTAAGGGATTGTCCTAATATTTAATATGGTTTCTTGCTTGGACCACATAACTAATTCCATTCGTTGAATTTCAAGTGCTTAGTGTACTGTTTGGACACGGGGATCATTTTCAGAGTGGACAAGCATGCGCAAATCAAGGTAATACAAACTCATACATTTGTAACATTTTATGATAGTTCACAGAGATTATAAACTACTAAATGAATAGGGATAAAAAACAATCAATGAAATTTTGTAATTATATAAAGCAACATGTTTTTGTGATTGTTCTGGGTACGACGCATGTATACCAGGGTAGACAAACCGTAGAGAGACCATGTAGCTTACCTGGTTAGGCCAGACTGATTGTACAGTTGTGTTCAAAAGTTTGCATACCCTTGCATACCCTTGTAATTGTTGATACATGTACTTTTTGTGAAAAAAACATAAGAGAGCATGCAAAACACATGTCTTATTTCTTATGGGATTCAAGTTCAACTGAAGGTTGTAAAACAAAACATGGCAACAAATAAAAAAATGTACTGACCCCTGTTCAACAGTCTGCATTCCCTTAGTTCTTAATATGGTGTATTGCCCCCTTTAGCATGAATGACAGCGTGCAGACTTTTGTAATAGTTGTCTATGAGGCCCCGAATTCCTGCAGGTGGTATAGCTGCCCATTTGTCTTGGCAAAATAATACCAGGTCATGCAAAGTCTTTGGTTGTGTTGCATGAACCGCACGTTTGAGATTGCTCAGTATCTAGCCTGTACATTTACTTGAGAGCTAACCCACTCCTTGACTATTTATACACAGACACTAATTGCAATTTAAAAAGCCACAGGTGTGGGAAATTAAACTTTAATTGCCATTTTCAACTGTGTGTCACCTTGTGTGTCTGTACCAAGGCCAAACATTCAAGAGTATGTAAACTTTTGTTTAAGGCCATTTGGGTGATTTCTGTTATCATTATAATTTAAAAAGGAGCCAAACCACACTGATAAATGGCTTCATATAATCACTATCCATAAATATATATGTATATTCTTTTACATAATCAGTTATATTTTCAAAATCAATGAAAATATTTTACAATTTCTGCCAGGGTATGCAAACCTATGAGCACCACTGTAATGACAGTGTTCAAATCGCATCAACGGTCAGTACAAAATCATGGAATTTGTACGCCTTCTTCCTCTCTACCTACCTACAACAGCTGCTCCTATTCTTACTACTAATACTAATACTACTACTAATAATGTTACTAATATTAATGTTAACAATATATTACAGATATTGTCAAAAAAGCTTTGTACCCCTGTACTTCTCAGTCTCTAAAAATAAGTTCAACGTCTTTGGTCTTCGGTTTTTAATTCTGAATCTTTATCTTTTTAAACAGAAAATGAACAGAAATGGCATTGACTACATTATTGAAACCGTATACTCTGTTTGGTAACACAATGCTCGTCTAAAATAGCTGCAATCGAGTGATTCATATAGCCATGGGTTTGATTCATGTACCTCTTTCCTGGCAGCTGAAGCCTTCCTTGGTGCTTTTTGAAGTGTCCTGCTGGAAGATCTTTCACCTTAGGTGCGAACCTGTGCATGAACTTTTGCATGTTCAGGTGTGTTTTGACAAATTGCATTCTGGTTTTTACTGGGTTTGTGTCTCTCAGCGACACAGGGTACAACTTGAAACTGAACAATCAACTTACATCTGTTATCAAGTTGCTTTCTTCACAATGAAAACAGTCCTCCACTGTGATCATCCAACAAGTATTTATCCTGTGTCCACGTCCTGGTGGGTTGGTTACGGTAAGCCTTAACCCTAATCCTGACATTACGTAGGGGGGAAACAGGAACATGTAGCCTTGAGATTGTCTATGCTTGGATTGCCTTCTTGTTCCTGAACACCTCAGAAAATTATTGCTAACAACTTCTAATAGGTGCCGATAATATTGTTCCATATGTGGAATAAGCTAATATTAATGAATTATTCTGATTTGTTTTGGTTTTATGCGACTGCGAAACCGAAGAAACACATATGTGGACACAAAAACCTTTCAAGAAAAGGTGCGCATTTTGAATGAAGTACAAGGGTGCCAATTCCATTCACCCCAAATGTATGTAATGAAAACAGGTGCCAGGTCTGAATAAATTATCATAATACTTTTATTATTGCCTATTATTCCCCTTGTCTTGCACCTTTGATGCTTCTGAAATGTAGGATGGCGCTCTGCTCATTTTGGTGAGTGGACAAGGCTTGCGTTCTAAGATGAGCATGAGTCCCTCACTCACCCCAGACATATAACCCTACTGCGTCCAGCCTCAAAAGCCTAAACACACAAACACATTCACACAAACAAACCTACAGATATGCTTGCAGCCTAAATGCCTCAGACAGAGCCCCCCGCTGTGATCACACACACACACACACACACACACACATGCAGCCATGCACTGAGAGAAAAGAAAAGGGTTGTTCTAGGGCATTAGCCGTGATGTCTTAACACTTGTAAATGAACCCTTCGCCCCTCCTAATCTGTCACTTTAATGCACTATAGATTTTATTTCTGCCACTGTAGTATCACATTCTCAATAATAATCATCAACCACCGCTGTTGTTCCCTCCCGCAGAAATTAAATCTCGCCGCTGAGTGCACAACTAATAAAAGATGTTGCCAAAGGAAATAAAAAAATAAATATGATGAATCATAAGGGCTGGGATTTGTATTCAGATGCGAGAGACAATTACACAAAGAGTTTGAATTTATCAGCCGCTGAGCGTCTCAACAGCTCAATAATGGGCCTCTGCCGCTGGCCAGCGTGGCTGCCGCACACACACACACACACACACACAGACAAAAACACACATGTATACACACACACACACACACACACATACAGACAAAAACACACATGTACACACACACACACACAAAAACACACATGTACACACACACACAATAAAATTTTAAAACACACTCAGTCACTCACAAAACGATGGTCTTTCTGTTATCTGAAAGAGTACGTACAGCAAGGGGAAAAGTATTTGATCCCCTGCTGATTTTGTTTGTTTGCCCACTGACAAAAAAATTATCAGTGTATAATTTTAATGGTAGGTTTATCTGAATAGTCAGAGACAGAATAACAACAAAAGAATCCAGAAAAATTAATGTCCAAAATTTTATAAATTGATTTGCATTTTAATGAGTGAAATACGTTTTTCCCTTCTGAATCAGAATGATTTCTGCCTCCCAGGTGTCTTTTGTACAGGTAACAAATTGAGATTAGGAGGACACTCTTAAAGGGAGTGCTCCTAATCTCAGTTTGTTACGTGTATAAGAGACACCAGTCCAGAGAAACGATTAATCAGTCAGATTCCAAACTCTCCACCAACTCTAACCCTGATCTCTCTGATTGCCAACAAGGGTTTTGCCACCAAGTACTAAGTCATGTTTTGCAGAGGTGTCGAATACTTATTTCCCTCATAAAAATTCAAATCAATTTATAAAATGTTTGACATGCGTTGTTATTCTGTCTCTGACTGTTCAAATAAACCTTCCATTAAAACTATAGACCGATCATTTCTTTGTCAGTGGACAAACTGACAAAATCTGCAGGGGATCAAGTAAGTTTTTCCCTCACTCCATATCATATAAGACATTAGTTGTCGTTTTAAGTGTTGACTAGCCCAGTGTTGATTAGCACATGCATCCTATTTGTTTTCTTGTGTGTGTTTTTCTCTAACACAACAGTGTTAGACTGTAGGGGCTGAAAATCATCAAAAGGCATAGATAAATGTCATAGCTTTATAGTGGATGTAGTATTTAGGATATGTGGAATGGAATAGAGATAGGTGTTTAACTTTGCCTTGCCTTATGTTGAAGGACATGTGAGTGTAATTATCGCTATGACATGTCTCCAGTGAATGTCACATTTTGTTCTTTCATTAACTTAAATTTTTCTCAGTAAAGTGTATTAAGACTTTGTGAAATGAATTGGAACTTCACTGGACAATATCTGTAATGTTGTTTTCTTTGGGGGCTTTGACCTGTAGATTGTGAGGTTTGCCAAATTGTCTCTACGGTGGCAGTTTGGGTTTCAAATGCTTTGTTTGACTTCGTATGCTTTACTCTCTAAATATGATCTGGGAAGAGCTAAGTTCAAAATGAATTGTCCTCATGTGCTTTTGGAGTTGGAGCAGTTCTTAAACCAATATTAGCTCGAAGCTAGCTTGATGTATTACATTTCCAGTATACATGATTTTATATTATGTTTAGTTGTATTTCTGCCTGATAATTCCTGCTGTCCTTGCCCATAGACCACCAGGTTGTCCCTGCCCATAGACCACCTGATTGTCCTTGCCCATAGACCACCAGGTTGTCCCTGCCCATAGACCACCTGGTTGTCCTTACCTATAGACCACTTGGTTTTCCCTGCCCATAGACCATCTTGATGTCCCTGCCCCTAGACTACCTGGTTTTCCCTGCCCATAGACCATCTTTTTGTCCCTGCCCATAGACCATCTTGTTGTCCCTGCCCTTAGACCACCTGGTTGTCCTCGTCCACCAGGTTGTGCTGCTAATCTAGATTCATCTGAATATGCACAATTATTAATGTGGCCCAGAAAGGTAATACACCTGTATAATATTCCCCCACACATCCAAGGATGGCCACCCCTCAGAGTCTGGCTCTTCTCTAGGTTTTCTCCTGGGTTCCAACCCTAGGAGGGATGTTTTTTCCTAGCCACTGTGCATCGATTTCATGTTGTTGATTGCTCTTTGAGGTTTTAGGCTGCGTATCTGTATAAGCACTTTGTGACAACTGTGTCCCGGCGCAGGTGAGTCAGGACAAAAGGCGCAGAGTTAGGGAACATCATTTTAATGTTTATCTTCCTAGAAAATGAACAGAAAATCAACAGAGGAGAGTACGACCATGATCTGAAGAGAAGCCAAACAGACAGCCCACTCAAGACAATGACCGTTAACTAAGGGGAAAACAGGGCAACTTAAATAGAATCCCCAATCAGAGGCAATAGGGAGCAGCTGCCTCTGATTGGGGATAATGCAAAAGTAGTGCACATAGAGATGCCTAGAGGCACCACAGCCAGGACCTGACAAACTAATCATGTGAAAGGGGCTTTATAAAATAGATTTGATTGATAGTAGGTGTGCTAATATTGATGAAGTTAAAAGTCAGCTGGATAGGTAATGCTTCATCTAAATGGTCAGACTAGCTACCTTAGCCATTTTTGGTATGGTTGTTAATGTCGAAACGGACTGTAGTAATCTCCGGTTTCAGAAGGTTAAAGGTTTTTATTTAAAATGTTCCCCCTGGAAGATTTCAGTTTGTTTTTCAATTGAATGGTTCACATTATAGATCGCATTAAAAGGAAACATTTCTGACATGACTTATCTTTGTCTCATTATTTTACATCACAAAAGCCTGGCATTTTAACAGGGGTGTGTATACTTTTTATATCCAATGTATGCTTGAAAAGAAAGTATGGCAGTGTAAGAATATCGCAGCATTTGTTCAACTGGGTTAGACTGTCTCTATTCAGAGTGGGAAAGAGAAGGAGTGTGTGTGTGTGTGTGTGTGTGTGTGTGTGTGCTTGTGTGGCTGTGAAATTAAGTCTGTGTGTAATTACCGTGCAAAAGAAGATACAAAAAAGTCAGAGAGTGTTAAATGTGGTCTTAGTAGAACCACTCTCCACTCAGCGAAGACTCTCCACACCAAGCTGCTGGACAAATGTGTCCCTGGACACTTCACACCTAACCCCTTGTCATCTATCTCTCCTTTTCTGCTCCTCGCTGGCTCTCTGTCTCCCTCTCTCTCTGGCTGTGTCATCCCCCTCTCCTCTCCTCTGCTGCTAGCTGACAGTTGGAGCTAGGAGGGGTCATCTCCCCTCACCTCCCAGGGGTGTGTGGGTACAACACTGGAGTTCCAGAGCCTACGCCCCAGTGGCTCCCTGACTTGCCCAGAGTGAAGGAGTGAAGTGTGGGGAAGGCCAGGCTGCTCTGGTGGGAGAGGGGTGCTGGCCTGAAGGAACCCCTGGCCTACACATTTTAGGCCATGCGAGACGCCATGCGCCAGGCCTGCCTTGAAACGCTCAGAGTGAGGAGTGGACAAGGAGCAGAGCGGTCACTGCTGCTGTGAGTCCTGAATTTGTCACACTCAGTCACCTCTCCCTTTCTCACTTGTTCTACTTTTTACTCTTTGTTTTGGCCTGCTGTCCCCTCCCAGAAATGTCAATATAATGTTTTCAATTCTAACAAAACTATTGCTTTGATATTCCTTCCAGTGTAACGAAGAAAAAACAGGTGACCGAGCATGTAACAAGATTTTTTTGGCTAGGGTATGATTTCAATGTACATTATATATTTCAGTCATCAACTTGGCTATTACATAACACAATGCAAAGGATTTGTTAACAAGTCATGGTAGAAAGCTGATGATATGGTTGTGATGTGATGTCCGTGATGCGATGTCATGGGAGTGATGTGATGCCATGGTAGCAATGCGATATTATGGCAGTGATGCGACATCATGGTGATCATTTGATAGCGATGTGATGCTGCGGTAGTACCGATATGCCAAACGTGTAAAATGATGTTATGGCAGCAATGTGATATTACGTAACAATTTGGTGTTTTGGTTGTATTGATCTGGTACTAACATGATGTCACATTAGTGATACGATTTTTTGGTACTGTAGGTATGGGTTATTATGGAAGTGATTTGATCCTGTGTGCCTGTTGGTATGGTGTTGCTGGCCCGAGCTCACAGTTTCTTACCCTGAGAGACTATCATCCTCTCATATCTGCTGATGGCTCCTTTTTAACAACGGGCCGTCAGTGGCAGCATCAAAGATCCTGAGTTGGAGTGGCTGCATCCTGGGACCGCATTAGTAAGTGTGTGCATGGTGTCTCTCTGCTTTGAAGTGCCGCGTCTCTGTCCCGCTCCGACCCATTAGAGGATGCTAGGGGTGAACGTGGGGTGACCGCACATAGAATGCAGAACCTTAATCCTCCGTTTTTTTCCTATGCTGGGTTGATTGCATTGGCACTGAATCAAATTCACCCGCAACGAGATGAAGAGCTGCTTTAAGACAACACTCATTTACAAAAGTACATGACATGCGATGCACCTGTTATAACTATGATCGTTTCCTAGTTTCATCTTTGAATCTCATTCAAATGAAAATAACAACAAGACAACGAGGAAGTATTATCTCAAATTCAAAACCTCCTTTTGTGTACTGTCTTTAAAAGGTTTAGACACTAATTAAAATGATGTCCCTTTGAATGTTTTCGGTAAAACAGTCTCTCATCCTGTATCTTGACAGGATCTTTTTAAAATGTTTTTAGTATAACCTTTTGACTTGCTTTCTTAGCTTGAAAACACCCTGTTTGTAGGTGTCTAAATAAGGAATCCACTTCCTGTCAAAATGTGAAAGAATAAAAAAACTACTGGGCACGATATCCTCTCTCTCGAACTAAATCCATCTATCTCTCTTTCTGTCTTGCTTTTTCACCCCCCTCCCCCTGGCTGTCTGATGCTTGGCTCTCGGAGCAGGCTTTGGAGGGTAAATTGGCCTGTTTCAGGCAGGAGAGCGTCTGTGTTTGGTGTCAGATAATGTGCACTGAGGAGTTCGAGGGAAGAGTGATTAAAGCCAAGCGACAGATAATTATGTCAAACTCTGCAGTTGTCCTAAGCCCTCTCTAGTTGAAAGAGATTTCTCTCCAATGAAAAAGAAGGAGGAAGAAGACGGGAGCCCAGAGAAAGGAGAGGCGAAGGTTTTGAAGTGGTTCTTCGCATTACTGACGTGCCCTCCTATGACCCCCCAATTTGGGGAGAAGCAGCGTCTACTTTCAGCCATATTTGAGCCATTCTTTAGCATGGGGCGGGTTTGAAATGTGGGGGCAAGTGGGCGTTTCGTTTTCTTCACTTTATAAACTCTGTATAATCCTACAGGGAAGAGCAGCAGGTATTAGAGCGTCATGTAATATGTGGAGAATCCAGATGAGGGCTGAATGAATAAAACCAGATAGAAGAACTGCTGAGCTGCTTTAATGTTCTGAGGACAACCTTTTGGCATATTCAACCTTTGAGGTGGGAGTTTTTTGACAACTGCTCTCTGTGTTTTATTTCCGAATGACATAGTCCCATAGGATTGAATTAGTAGACCCTTTTTTATGACACCAAGTAGAATTATTCCGATTGCTTAACAAAGGACGGCGTCCTATACTCAAAGGGTTAAAGGAAATAGGCTAAGATAACCGTCGTAATGCAAATGTTTTATGGTTCCCACATAGTAATAGTCTGAGTCAGATAACAGGTAATGCATTCTAATGAGTGGATCAGTGAAATCGGCATGATGTGGATGATTCTACCTGGGAACCAGCAGCAGGCGGAGGTTAAAGCAGTCCATTGGCTTAATGGCAGGGCATATATTAATCTGAACTCTGTCCAATTACTGCTAATGGAACCCTCTAGTGTAAGTTTTGTCATTTCAGAATCATGAGCAAACACAGACTTGCAATATCTCTCTGTGTGTAGAGCAATTTCCTCTGTGTGCGTGTTTGCGCATGCACATGCGCGTGTGTATGTGTGTTTGTGTGTGTGTGTGTGTGTGTGTGTGTGTGTGCGTGCGTGCGTGCGTGCATGTGTGTGAGAGAGAGAGGGGGAGAGAATTCATAGTATCTGTGAGCAGCAGAATATTTGCCAATAACCATAAAACAGGTAACAATAGAAAAAGTAATCATGTAACCACACAACATATAACCATGTTACCATTCTGACTTTATAACACCTATTGACAACTAATTCAGGGGACAATTCTGACAATGTGAAATATGTTTTAAAAAAGTGGTATCCTGGTAGCATGAAACATGATCATTTGTTTTTAGTGTGTATGTGCACGCGTGTCTGTGTGCACGTCCATGGTCAGCCCACAGACAATGATATAGTGGAAAGCTTTAGCCTACTGGAGACACTGTAAACAGGTTTGGGACTGTAACAGTGGTACCTGAGACCTGTTGTTCGGACTTGTTTTATTTTATCTGTATGTCAAGATCTTCATTATGATACACACAACACTCATATTGTGATAACCGAGGAGAAGAACAAAAACAAGAGCAATCGTGTGTTGACCTGTCCCTCTGTGTATGGGTTTTTTTTGTCGGAAAGTGTTTTTCCTAAAATGGACGGACGTTGGATATGTATAGATACACTGACCCTGACATTTTTGACACCCTTGTAAAAGACAAATGAGACTATACAAAAAAGCTATACCAAAAAAAGCAATCTTATCTAAGCACAGCGTTGCTTAGCCCTCCGAATTCTGATTTGGCTGGAAAATAGGCCTTATGTGTCAGGCTGTGCTATTTTGTTGATTGATTTGATGTCATTAGTTTACATTCTTCCCTCTAACCACATTACAGTTCAACAACTCTACAGTAAGTCCACATAGCAGATTTGTTTGCCTGTTGTTCCCTTTTCCCTACTGGACATTCAACCGATTCATTCTTAATGAAAAGGATTGATTGAAACACTGGACACAGCGAAGAATTCAGAACTGAGTTGTTTGTTTCAATCGCACTGCTGCTTTACTAGTTTTGTTTAGGTTTCAAGTTGAAAAAAGTACGATAATAGGTCAAATTATTACTTCTCCCATGACGTTTCTGTCAAATATAGCCATTTTAAATGTAAAAATTCAGCCATTTTACCCGTGGATAAACAGGATTTTCACGTAAATTAATGAGGTCTTGTCGGGATACCTTCTGCCAGATATACTCTTCCTGATCTACTGCTGGCAGGTTGAGAGAAAGTGTGTGGACTGGAGGTTGGAAAGTGTATTTTAAAAGTTGACACTTAAAATCGAATGTCATGGTCAAAAATCTGACACATCCGCTTTCAGAAAGCAACACCATTTTTTTAACTGGATCCTATAGAAGGGGTGTCTTTTGTAACTAAGTTTGCATACCTTGGCAGAAATTGTGAAATTTTGGCATTGATTTTGAAAATATGACTGATCATGCAAAGAAAAGTATTTTATTTATGGATAGTGATCATATAGTAATCATAATATATTTATTATCACATAATTTTTTGCCTTTTTAAATAATAATGATAACAGAAATCACCCAAATGGCCCTGATCAAAAATGTTAATACCCTTGAATGTTGGGCCTTGTTACAGACACACAAGGTGACACCCACAGGTGAAGATGGCAATTAAAGGTGAATTTCCCGCACCTGTGGCTTTTTAAATTGCCATTATTGTCTGTGTATGAATAATCGAGATGGGAGCTCTCACATGGACGCACTGAGCAGGCTAGATACTGAGCCATGGGAAGCAGAAAAGAACTGTCGAAAGACCTGTGTAACAAGTTAATGGAACTTTATAAAGATGGAAAAGGATATAAAAAGATACCCAAAGCCTTGCAAATGCCAATCAGTACAGTTCAATCAATTAATAAGAATTGGAAAATTCAGGGTTCTCTTGATACCAAGCCAAGGTCAGGAAGAAGAAATATTTCAGCCAAAACTGCCAGAAAAATTGCTCGGCTGTTTCATGGAGCACAATACGACGATACTTGAACAAAAATTTGCTGCATGGTCGAGTTTCCAGATAAAAGTCTTTACTGCGCCAATGCCACAAAAAAGACTGGTTACCATATGCCCGACAACACCTTGACACACCTCACAGCTTCTGGCACACTGTATTTGGAGTGACGAGACCAAGATAGAGCTTCTGGTCACAACCATAAGTGCTATGTTTGGAGAGAGGTCCACAAGTGTGAACAGAATACCATCCCCATTGTGAAGCATGGTGGAGACTCACTGATGTTTATGGGGGGGTAAGCTCTTAAAAGCACAGGGAATCTTGTGAAAATGTATGGCAAGATGAATGCAGCATGTAATCAGAAAATACTGACAGAAAATGTGTATTCTTCTGCACGAAAGCTGCGCATTGGACACTCTTGGACTTTCCAGCATGACAATGACCCTAAGCACAAGGCCAAGTTGACCCTCCAGTGGTTACAGCAGAAAACGTTGAAGGTTCTGGAGTTGCCATCACAGTCTCCTTAATATCACCTTAATTTCATCGAGCCACTCTGGGGAGATCTCAAATGTGCGGTTCACGCAAGACAACCAAAGACTTTGCATGACCTAGAGGCATTCTGACAAGACAAATGGGCAGCTATACCACCTGCAAGAATTCTGGTCCTCATAGACAAATATTACAAAAGACTGCAAGCTGGCGTTGATGCTAAAGGGGGCAATACACAGTATGAAGAACTAAGGATATAAAAACTTTTGAACAGGGGTCAGTAAAAAACAATTAATATGTTGCCATGTTTTGTTTTATGATTGTGCCATTCTGTTATGACCTACAGTTGAATATGAATCCCATAAGAAATAAAAGACATGTTTTGCCTGCTCACTCATGTTTTCTTTACAAATGGTACATATATTAACAATTCTCCAAGGGCATGCAAACTTTTGAGCACAACTGTATATCCTCAAGCTAATTGGAATTCATTATGCCATTGATCTTACAACTGTATATCTTCATGCTTATTGGAATTCATTATGCCATTGATCTTAACAAGATCCCTTGGACCACTAGTAGCAAAACATCCCCAAAGCATCAATGATCCACCACTATATTGTACTCCAGGTATCAGGTGCTTTTCTTATATGCAGTTCCCTTTTGTCACCAAACATGCTGATTGTGTAAACGGCCAAAATGTGAAATGTTTGTCTTATCTAACCACAACAAACAATTTCAATTGTAGTTCCAATATACAGTTACACAATATAAAATTCCTCAATAACCCAAAGCTTCAACTAGACTGTGTTCTTCTGAAACTATGATCCGTGGATGCTTCTGTGCCTCCATCATCTTCCTCACCACGTGTTGGGGCTCTTGGCAAATATGCAACTATTTCAGACTACTGACATTTTTTTAATATTCGCGGAACTGTGCTTAGTGGTATTTTCTATTGTTTTGTATTTTTTGGGATTCTTTACCTGATCTGTGTATGTCACCAGTCTTCTTTCTCCTTTCAGCTGACAAACAGCCCTTTGGTTTTACTCATGGTGATGGATGACAATAGTGTTTTCCACTACGTTCACTATAATGAAATGTTGGAAAAACGTATAAACGGTACCATGCTTTCTTGAGTTGTTTGTGAACGAAATAAGAATGTATTTGAAAAAATATTTTGAAATGCTAAAATAAAGATTTCTTTGTATAACTAAAGACAATTCAAATGACATACTAAGTTACTAATGACCCCATGTTTCACATTCATCTTGTTAGTTGGTCAGGCAAGATTTTTTTTTTTCATTTAGCTCAGCTAGTACTCAGAAAGAAAAAAAACATTAGCTATTCCTATTATTTATTAAAACTAGCATGAGCTAAATTAATTGTACTGTATGTACTTCGCCTGGTTGAGTTGAAATGGGCTGTACTTGCATTGACTGGGCTGAGCAGGTGTTTTTGACTGTACTCCATGATGCAAAATATTTTTTTAATAACAAATTAATTATTTGCTATGTTAAAATATTCAGCTATATTACATTTATTTAATTTTCATGACAATATCTGAGAATAATCAGTGCCAATATATCTACAATTTCCTCGTTATAATAGCAGAATTTTCCCTTGAAAAGTGTGGGTGATCTTTCTTTTTCCTCTACCTCTGTCCATGATGCACGATAATAGGTTCACAAAAATAATGTCAGGTAGAGGAGCTAACCAAGCTTATTTACACACACAATCATGCTCAGATTGAATTAACAATAATAAAGTCAAACTTAGAGGCTGTCCTGGTTATTACTGTTCATTATTGACTGGGCAAGCAGGTTGGTAAAATGAGCTATAAATATTAGGTTTAGCTACATTACTGTACCTGCTAGGTCAGCTAGTAGCAGCTAATTTGGCTTCAATACCGCCTAGCTAGCTAGCTAGTTACATTGGCAAAATGACTGTTCTCAACATAACATTGGGTATCTAGTAAATGCAACATTTGATAGAGGATCAGCAAATGTTGTACTATAAGCAATTATTGAGAGATCAACATAAAGCTTTTCATGTACTTACAGGATTTTCATTCCTTTATTGTATTTTTCAGTCAGAAAGCAGTCAACTGTGTATATGCGGTGTGACCAGCATGACAACCCGCTGTGATGCTGATTAGGAATTGCTGGGCAACCGGTCTCACTTATCTAGACTACCAAAACCGCTGCCTCAGGCCAGTGAATAAATAAATTATTGCTGCAAATTATATAGCTTCCTTGAAGACCAATAACTTTCACAATCATTATTGATGATTTGATTGAGCGTCAAAATATATTATTGTGGCCCCCCCCAAACATAATATATATAGACTTATAGAGGGTGGCAGACTCGCCTAGCCCCCCTCATTTCGATCCCTGCTTATACCCCAGGGAAACAGGAACAAGTGAATGGAATCAATACAGATTCTATAGAGACTGAGGACCAATTCAGAAGTGTAAAATGTTGTACCAGCCACCTCTGTTTGAATTTATTTTTGAAATATTCTTCAGGGGTGCCTAAACTTTTGAAACATATGTTTTGCATGGAGATTGTACTGATTAATACAATGTTTTGTCTTTGAGAGATTGTGTTGAAATCAAAATAGACGCCTTATGTTTATGCCCAAAATATAACTAGCTTTCTGTTATTTCATCTTTGCATTCACTTATGCTCGATTTTATAAATGGTGACAATACTTGACTCTAATTCGCCAAGTTTTGGTGGAATATGAGCAGTTTGTACTAGAACCAACCATGCCTCATAAAATCCAATGACATTATCAGGTTTTAAATAGGTTTCTGATAAAATATTTCAAAAGCTGTCTGCCTTTGCATGGATTGCAAGGTGAATGCTTTGCGGTGCTTAACAGGCACTGGCCATTTGATTGGGACAGGCTTTGCATTGAGTAACTCGACAGATTCTTTAGATGTTACTGATTTGACGAGGACTTTAGATGTTAATTATCCGACATTATATTCATCAAACGTTATTGGCTATTTAGTGTATCAAATGCTAAACAACTTTATTGCAATAGTCAATCGCGATCATCAATGAGCGATTGATGAGTCAATCGCTCATCATTAGTACACACAACTGTACTAATGTTCAATCATGAGCTGTAAATGCAAACTACGACATTTAAGTCGGTCATTGTTATTCAGTTGTGTGTAGCTTATTTGGTTGGTGCATTGGCACAGATGTTGGAATGTGTTGCATATATTTTATACCATTTGGAATATACCATAGCATTAATATTTCCCACCAGCAGATTGTGATATGACAGGCAGGAGACTGAGCTTGTCCACGGTGGTTGAAAAACACTCACTTTTAAGGTGTGTAGCTCTGTGTGGCACCAACTGCGCCACAAAACCATGCTGAAGTAGTAAAGTTAATATCCATGTTTATCAACACAATGTTTTTCGAGTGAAGGGGGGGGTCGTGTGAAACTAATTTGAATGTTGCGGTGGGGGGATGAAGACCTGACAGGCTGCTGGAGCCAACACATTTCATTCACAGGTCAGGGGATCTAGCGCAGCTTTGCAGGTCTTTGGAAGAGCCATTCAACAGAACATATAACACCACAGTTCTGACAGGGTGCCCGTTGGTTCCCACGGTAACATCAGACGTAGCTGTCTGCTGATTGGCCATCTGGTATTATTTTATGTCACTCCCTATTTGACTCAGAAATTCTCTCTGTTGGTGGCTTCAAGCTCATCATCCCATATCAACTGTACGTCTGTAATATGAATTTGCTTTGGTTACAGTTTGACCAACTCTGTGTTAGCTGAGCCTTTTCATTTACGTCCATGGAATCCCCAGACCCGGATTTATCTGTTTACATATTTGACTTAGGGAAGACCACAACCCCAGCAATCAGAAGGAGTCTTTAGGCTCAATATGATGTCCTATTGTTAGCCCCCATAGCGGTACTAATGTGTAGGGAACTTGTCTGATGCCACTGAAGATTCATGTTTTTAAAAGCAGAGGCAATTCAGTGGACACTGATGTCAAATAAATACTCTATATGCTTCTCTCTCCCTCTGTCTCACTCACACACTCGCACACACACAAACAGTATATTAAATTATCACTATTAGCGTTCCCTCTTCACCAGAGAGGAGACAGCATACATGTTTACCTTTATGGAGCCGCGGAGGCATCATCACCGCTTTATCTCCTTCTGCCTCGTTTGTTTCTTGCCATTGTGAGGGAAACACTTTGAAGAAAGTGGCTGATGACACCTCCCATCATTAGGCATGTGTTGCCTTCTCATCTGTGCCTTTTTATTGTGGAGCACTAGATATGATAGATACTTATTGCCATCTAGTCTTTTGTTCTTTTTGAGTGGCTTTGACAGTTTGGTTATTACTGTACCTTCTTTCTTCCAGGGTACAAGTCATCTTTGAGGCAAGGGTATTTTCCTTTTTTCTTTAAAAAAACCCTGCATTCGTAGTGTCATACATATTCAAATTGGCTATTGAGAAAAAAGAAGGGACATCTTTCCTATCATGGCTTGATTCTGCCAGCAAAGCCTTAGGGTTTTATCACTAATGTTCAATCATGTCCAGCTTTGTTTCATATCACTGACATCCCACTGGTGTCTTGGGCACCATGATTAGCCCACGTTCCAGACATTTCACAAACTTAGCTATGTAATTACAGGAAAATCTACTTACCAAAGTCTGCCTTTCTAAAATCTTGATTTATAAATTCATAATAACTGGCTTAGATTTTAAACAAATCAAATAAACCTGTACAAATGCAATTAGATACTTTTAATCTTTACTTAAAACAAAATTCTGCCACTGTTCTATTTACTTTTATATACTGACCTTCATGTTTATAGACTGTACTGCATGAATATATATATATATATATATATATATATATTTATAGTACTGCATGTATATATGTATATATATTGTACTGCATATATATATATATATATATATATATATATATATGTATGTGGCTTAATTTTAAGAGACCTCTGCTCCTTGCTCAAAACCTTCCTTTCCAACTTTTTGGAAATGCAACGTAAAAATTGGAACTGAGTCAGGACAGAATGGCTCTAGTCCACTGCCATAAAATATTGCAGCATCAAACTAGGGATTGAGACAGGGGAGGATCTGGAGACACTGTGGCCTTATTATCCTGGACGTGGCCAGCCAGGCCAGAAAAAAACACATTTTGCCAATCTTTGCCAAGCATCAGACTACCAAAGGGACACCAACTAACCGCAAACCACCCTGAGACAGGGCTAATTATAGCCCATGAAGTTCACTCCCATTGCACGATGATGGCAAGGGGGTACTAAGGTAAGCCAGACATTTCGCCTCCTGAATGGCATTGGAGAGAGGACATCCCAGTGGAGATGAGAGCCCAACCAGTCAAAGACATCAGTGCCTTTCTGTTCACCTTCACACCTTGGGGCCATACTAAACTTAATCATAGACCTTCCTAAAGAGAGGTCTTTAGTAGACACTTAAAGGTTGAGTCTTTGTCTCTCACTTTAAATGGTAGATCATTTCATAGTGGTGAAGCTCTGTGGGGAAAAGCCCTGCCTCTGGCTCTTTGTTTAGAAATTCTCGGTACAATCAGGAGGCCTGCATCTTGTGATCTTAGCGTACATATAGGCATGTATGGCAGGACCAATTCATAGAGTAGGAGCAAGTCCATGTAATGCTTTGTAGATCAACAGTAAAACTTTCAAATCTGCCCTAGCATTAAGAGGTGATAGATTTTTTTTGTTCTTGTTAAGATTCTAGCAGCTGTGTTTAACGCTTATTGAAGCTGATTCAGTCACTTATCAGGGTAACCTGACAGAAGAGCATTGCAAAACTTTCATCTTGATGTAACCGAAGCATTTTCGATAAGAAATCTCTGAGATTTGCAATGTTTCGAAGATGGAAAAAACCTCTCTTAAAATATATTTCATCTATTTTTCCAAATAGAGTTTGGGATGTTTGGGATGGGACAGTACTACTGTCGAGATCCACTGTGAAATCGGACACCAAACATGTGCATTTCATTTCTTTAAAGCAGTTTTAAAAGATTAAAAGCAAAATATTTTTTTCTTATCCACTTCCAAATGCCTGATGCGCAAGCTTCCAGGTTTCAGTCATTTTTGGGCTGATCCGTGTTTCATCAAAGCATACACCTGTGTTTCGTCTGCATGGCAGTGAAAATTGACATTGTGATTCCGGCTAACATCACTAAGAGACTGCATAAATAGTTTAAACAATAGTGGTCCCAATTCTGGTCCCAAATCTTGAGTCTTGAGGAACACCAAAACATAAATTTGCTTTGTCAGAGGACAGTCCACCCACACATACCGACTGATTCAGATAAATAGGATCTAAACCAGGCAAGAACATGTCTGTGAAGCTCAACATGGGTTTCCAATCTCTCCAAAAGAACGCTGTGATCAATGTAGAGTTGAAGGCAGCACTGAGGTCAAGAAACAAATGGACATGTGCAGAACCTTTGTCTGATACAATTGAAAGGTAATTTTCACCTTCTTGAGTGCAGTCTCGGTGCAATGATGGGGTCTGATATTTTATACATATACATATTATTTGCCTTCAGGATGTCATTGAGTTGCTGGGAAACATATTTTCCTAAAGATTTTTTAGAGGAGTGGGATGTTCGATATTTGCCAATAATTGTTTACTTTATCTGGATTGAGATTTTATTTCTTTGAAGCTTTAGAGGGTTTATTTCTGCCAATTTTAGTGGAAGACAGGGAGCAATTTAGGTACTTTAGATGGAACAGGGTCCAGCAGACAGCTGGTGGGTTTAGAGATCATTACTATTTCAGTGAACGTGTCAGGCGACACCAGATTAAAGGGGTTACTTGGTGTGATGTTAAACTAAATGAGACGGTGGTCCAATATTTCAGGATTATGAGAAAAAACAGAACCACAGAATACCATTCCACTGGACAAAATTTAGGATTGTTGTAATACATATGTTCTAAAACATGTTGGACAAAAGGCAAGTCAGTTATTTATTTTGCCGCTATTTCTTCCTTTTCTACACTTTTTAATTTCCCATTTACAGCCATATACGTTATTTGTTAGAAGCAAACCACAATTTCCAAAATGTATAGTGACTTCATTGTGGATTTACAGCGATATATGCTGATCATCAGGAGCAGTAATTCTTTCTCAGTGTCAAAATGGCAAGCTACCTAGCAAGCACCTGAAACTGTAAAACTTTCCATGCCACTAATGTGTGGCCAATAGGAGTCCAATTTCCATTCAGTCCAATTGCCATTGAACAAGGACAACCATATCTCCATCCACTAGTGTGATCAAGTAATCAGGAAGCACAAGCCACAATAATTTCTTCAAAACATGACTCATTTTTAGATCAAACAGCAGGCTCAATCAATCGTCATTTGTTGAACTTTCCCGGCTCAAAATGTACAAAATACTGCTGTGGTACATACTTATGTCTGAAACACCTCCAGTCAATCATAATTTTGTAGTGAGACCGAAAAAACACTCCATATAGTACACCCTTTATCTCATCGCATTGTTTAACTGAAAAGCTCATGACCAAATTCTCTGCTTCTCTTGAAATTCTGGTTGCTGTTGTATATCTCTAACTGTTTTGCCTGCATTAATTATATCTTTACAATTTCATCCAACCTATGAAATCCATGAAAATATATTTGCCCATATGGACGTTGAGTTTCTTGCTGAATTTTAATAGGCATACGTACAGGTTTATGCTAATTTCTGTTATGAATAATCTGTAGTATGGCGACAGCTTGGTGACACACTCATGTTTGACGTCCATGTCTGTCTTCTCCCAGCTAGCTGAGGCAGTGACTGCAGCTGCCCTCGTTGGAGGCACAGTTTTGCCTCGCCTGTCCACCTTCCTCTTCCTCTCTTCACTGTGTCTCCATATGACTTATTTGCCTGGGCAAATCATTGTGGATATCCTACTTGCAGACACGAACAACCCTTCCTGTTCTGAGTTCTCTTATTCCTGTCTTCTGCTTGAAATGTTTTCTTGCGTTTCAGACTTGCCTTGTGCATAAAGTGCCAAACCCTGCGGTCTAATCCCCTCCCTCACTTTCTGCATCATTGGTCTGGTGGGGTCATTTATTTACATTAGAGCCCAGCAGAAAAGCATCAGAGAAAATCTTTAAGACGAGCCACAATGGTCGCCTTAAGCTGCAACCCAAAAGCCAGTGCAGTTTTGGGCTAACAGGATTTGTGCCTTGTCCGTGTATCAGCCTCTTCACAATAACAGCCCAGTCTGTCTCTCTCGACCTGCCTGATTGGGACAAAGTCAGCCCCCACACATATTTTTTCAACACACACACACACACACACACCTGAGACAGGAGGAACGTAAACAGGTTTAGGTTGCAATCGCTTCACTCACATGCATATACAGTATTTAAATGAGAGGCAAACACACACGGCTACTTTACATTCTTATCCCCTGACTGGCCACCAGTCAGAAATAAGCCTCATTCTCCTGGGTTTATTTTCCCCTTGGCTTGGGTAGGCCAGCTCAGTTAAGATGGCAGAAAAACGACCTCTCCTTTCCTCTCTTGTCCATCCTCCATATCCCCTTTCTCATGCTAATGCTGAGATGAATATCCCCTTTCCCCAGCATCTGACCGGGCCAACTTTTTGATTAGCTTCTGAGTCAAAGTTTTATTTCATCTGGGTCAACAGCCATTTTGGAAGGAAGGGAAAACACATATTGGGTTTCATTAGCTCCAGCTGATGCCCATATTTCATTACTCTATGTGGACATAGAGTTGTGTCATGAACATAAACACATCTCTGTTTTAAAGCTCTGCTCTTAATCCACAATCACACATTCCTATTTCAACCACTGTTCACTACAAATGTGCAATGCTTTTGTATCTTTTTTAGTTTAATACATCCACAAATGAAGCCAGAAAAACATGAATATTCGGATGTAGGTTTGTTTTATATTACAGTGATAGTGGCATATGTACCAATCTGTAATAATAATTCAAATAAACATTCAGATAAATGTATTTTTTGTGTGAATACCAGGTAAACACTGCCTGGATCATTGGATTTGCCTTACAACACAGGGAAGTTAGGTTTATGGTCCCCCCTGAAAACATGTCCAGTCACAGTGTAGGAGTCCAGTCCTCCTCTCTAGTCGTTAACCCCCCCCTTCTCTCTTTCTCTCCCTCTCTGTCAATATCTCTCCCCTCTCTCTCTTTCTCTATCTTCCTCTCTCTGTCTGTTTCTTTCAGATGATGATACTGGAGGACAATCCCTGGAGAGAGGAGAGAGGGAGTACAGGTATAATAAAGCATCTGAGGTCGAACGTGCACTGGAATCCTGCGTCCCTTGCTCTCTTTCCCCTTATCCCTCGATCCAACTCACAAACACACTCACAAACACACACCACACACACCAAAGTCTTGAGCAGGTTACATGAACCAGATGGCTACAGCTGGCAAGCAGTAGCCAGAAAGACATATGCAACAGCTAAGAAGTGTGTGTGTGTGTGTGTGTGTGTGTGTGTGTGTGTGTGTGTGTGTGTGTGTGTGTGTGTGTGTGTGTGTGTGTGTGTGTGAAAGACAGACGGGGTGATGAGGGGGTAGTGTGTCTCATCTCCCCTCTCTCCCTGATCCACAGGGACCTTGTTTGTGTCGGCACCACACACCACCAACTCAACCGGCGCACCGAATCACAGAACACCCCATACACCTTACAACCTCCTCCCCGCGCTGCCCGGTCCCTGGCGACTGTCCCCCCCTACCCCAGAGGGAGGCCTGTGAGTTCACAGCCCAGCGTTAAAGAGTAGTGGCGCTCGGCGACGCCTTGTGCATACGGAGACGTGAGGCGGGCTCCTTAGCATACAGAGATAGGGCCTCAGACAGACACGGAGCCTGGCGGTCCCCGTGGAACACACTCTCGCTACAGAGGGGACTCCCAGACCTAATAAGGCCTCGCCGGAGCCCGGCGTCTAAACACGAGGGCTAAAACGACATAAGGTCGTCAATCACCGCTCAGTGCATGTGGCTGAGGCGGGTTGCGCAGCGTGTTATTGGCCAGGAGTATATCGAGTTCACCCACTGGAGAGTTATAGGCGGGATCACACTACTGTAAATCCACCATACACAAGGAGAGCACTGTAATGCAGGGCCAGGGGTCGTAATGTATATTTTAAAACAACAGCGCTCGTATGTATGTCGCCCTGTTGGGAGTGTGGCTATGTGATTCGGGTTTCAGATGCTCTCAGATGCAGGTGTGTCGCATGCCAGTGTTCGTGTCTGCAATCGTGTTTGTCTCCAGGAACACATTATTGCATGTGTGCGTGTGTGCGTGCGTGTGTGCGTGCGCGCGAAATGTCTCTCCCATGAGGATTATGACGTGTAGTCATCACACAGTCGTAATCTGTCACCCTGTTCCACTCGCGTGCCCCCCCCCCCCCTCAGCGCCCCCTCGTCACCCTGCCGCCCCGTCGCACCCCGGGCACGCTGGTGACCACTGATTCAGGGGGCTGGTGGTGATGGCACCGCTCCCCGCCTTGCTGTCAAGAAGAGCCCCGGGAGGGCCGCGCATCCATGAATGTCAAAGATCTTATGCCAACCCCCCCCCCCAAACCCGCTTCCCCCCGGAAAGATGGAGAATAATGTCAGCCTTCAGGTTGAGGGATGGCACCGGGCGTCTCGATGTGTCCTGACAGCCTCAGATCAGTCCCGGCCTGACGTGTCACGCCGCCCGTCACAAGGTCCTATCAGACCGATCGGGGAGTACGCTGGACGGATTTCGGCATGCCTCCCGTAGCTCCTCTGTACTCACGCGGACGTCGGCGGCGTTTGCACGTTTCCTCCCATTGTTTACGTGTGCCGGTGTCATTGGATTTGCCTGTTTGCGCGCTTTTCCTTTTGTCTCATTGTATACGTACTTTTTAGACGGGTGCTGTCTACCAATCCACTGATTCATGGATGTGTGACACATTTTCTTCTGCTGTTTCCCATCACGCGTCTAAGCAGCAGGCTATCTTTATTGCCTTGAATCAAGTGTTTTGTCAGGCATCTTGGACACCCCCCTTCTTTGCGGGCTACAGAAGGTAATATGCTAAATGTGAGAAACAAGATATGAATTCTCCTTTCTGCTTCACACTGGTTTCCCTATTGCAAAGCGCTGGGCCGTTAATTTAGAACCAAAGCAGATAAATGAAAATCATGTAGCCAGATGTGATATTTCTTTTTACTCCACAGCTGTAGGTAGCCATTAAACGCTTCCACTCAATGGGATTTCTACAAAGCCCTGTGTTTCTAATTCACCATTCGCCTTGTGCGTTCTCAAACGAGCCCTGGCTAATTACTGGATCCCCCTAAAATATTTCATTCTCTGAATCTGGTTTTGGAGTAACAGCCTTCGTAAAAGGTCCGTTGCGGGTGTCTGTTCTGTGCTCTGGTTTTCAGTGTCCCTGTGCTGGCTGGCTCCCTGTAAAAGCAATTTGCCACATGTACAGGTTAGGTAATGAACAGATGGTTCCATTGTAAATGATGATGCGGCCGTAATAAAGAGTTGATAAACACAGAATTAGTGCACGGCCACAAGGATGAGAACACACACGTACACACTGTGTACAGTTGGAGGAACAAACGCGCGCATGCACACACACACAAACACTGAACATTCCGAGGTGTTACATATAAGTTGTGAAATTCTGTCCGTTCTACAGCCAGGCAGCAGCCCTCCTCATCTCCATGGCTGTCTCCACTCCTGGGCAGAGAGGCCGTGTTGCCGGCACACCCAGAGCTTGTGTTAGTGGTGACCTCCTGACTCCTAGGGGACGTGTGCTGGGTGAGTGTGTGCATGTCCTCAGGACGTTAGTCAAAGGGTGAGAAGTGGGCTCTTTGAAGCATCTGTTCACCATGTTGTGGGTTTTTCACATCTCCCATTCCTCCAGATATTTGATGTTGTTGTTGGACATTTTGTAAAAAAAAAAAAAAAAATTGAAGAAAAAAGAACGGCCTTCTTTGGAGAACACCCGCACACACACACTCACACACACACACACTCAATGAAACACACTCTCCCACACACAAACACACACACTTAATATCTCCCTTAGCGAGGATGCGGTGCTGTGCTGTTCTCTCTCTGTATGCTCTGAGGCAGTAGTGTGTCTTTCATGTCTCCATGCTTGGATCTCATGGCCTGGACTCCCAGCTGAGGCTGCTGTGCATGTGTGGAGCTAAGTGCTGGCTAATTTCCCTTCGGATAGCTTTAGCCACAGCACCTCTCTCCGGCTGGGGGTCTGGGCTCAGATTGGGGGACACATTTATGCATGCATGTGTGTTTATGCACGTGGATGTACAAAATGGCATTCCCCTTCTTCACCCGATATGCCTTCTCTTTCAGTCGATGTTGATTTTTATTCGTTGACTGTGTACATTGCATATTGCTATTCTCTTATGCAGACATCAGTCAGAAAGTTCCATAAATATGTTTCGTGATGAGAAGGAGAAAAGTAGATAGAGGATGTTTTGTCTTCTTCTTCAGTTTGGAATTCAATATAAGCCCAACAGGAGGACTGATTCCTGTACAAACAACAACATGGCTGACTTTCATCAACGTTGAATGAAAACAAGAAAGAGATGAGCCATATGTCTAAATCCACGCTCACAGCGTGCTTGTAGATATGAAAGCATTCCATGCTCATTTTCTGGGGATAGGATGATGCTAACTCTTTAATATTGTTGTCTCGGGATTGATTTCAATAAATGTATTTGTATCCTAATTTCTTAGGGTTGTAATATACCTAGACAAAGCATATATACCATTTAAAGGAGAATCTTACATTGGACCAGGTCAAACGTGATAAGTTCTGCACAGCATCTGTTCTCTACATTTACTCACTTGATTGTAATAATCAAGAAATACACTCTGTGTAATGAGGAAGTGAGTCTACAATGATAACCTATAAAGGTCAAGGTTTTTCTCACAGAGATCCAATCTCTTAACAGAGACCCACACTAGCACATGATATCTTTATCATATATGGATACCCAAGTAATCACTTTTCATTCAGTGATTTCAGAGGTACCTGACATTATTTGCTGATCTTGGCAGCGCCTTGTAATCAGGGCTGAGTTCATGCGTGTTGGCATGGACTCTGGGCCGGGTTCAAGTGTGTTGGCATGGACTCTGGGCCGGGTTCAAGTGTGTTGGCATGGACTCTGGGCCGGGTTCAAGTGTGTTGGCATGGACTCTGGGCCGGGTTCAAGTGTGTTGGGGGCATGTTAATATCAAAACAAGCTGGACACATACATCCTCCGAAATCGAACCTTTAATTCTAACCCTAATTCTAACACTAATTCTAACACTAATTCTAACCCTAATTCTAACACTAATTCTAACACTAACTCTAAACTTAACCTCAAATCTGATGAAGCTTCTTTTCAAATTGAGGACCAGTCAAATGTCCTCACTTTGCATGGTTGTACTTGTTTTACTCTTGCAGACTTACTAAGATAGAAAACAGGAACACAAACCCACCAAAGGTCCATTAGTTGTGTGGCCAGCTGTCACTGGATGGGGGTCTCTGCATCTCTGTTCTTCTCAGTGTAGCCAATCACCAGGCCCAATTTAATGACATTAAGGATGTCAATGGAGCTTGCTGATTGGGTGGGTAGAATAACTAAGAGCACAGAGAGAGACTTCAATATACAGAGACAGTAATTAGCACATGCTGGTCATTAGCAAACGCACACACCTACAAACACACACACACACACACACTCACACCCACACACACACACACACACACATATATGCTCACAGATTAGGTAGCTTGCCATCAGAGCGAGGCTTGCAGGACGTGTCTGGTTTCTAACGAGAAGGACCGTCACATAAACCACAGATAAAACATCTCTTTCTCACTTGCTGTCTCTTTCTTATACACACACACACACACACACACACACATACACATATACACACACACAGCGGCCAGTTGCCTCATATAACTGTCATTACACAGTATGAAAATATGTGTGTAGATTTATGAAAATGGCTTTTAAACGTGGGCCATCTCGTTGAGGGTCCTGTGAAGGTGGCCTGCTGTGAGGGCTTTAATGAAGGATCAGAGCCAGGCCCTCCAAGACAGCCAAAGAACCCAAACTGCCCCCACTACACCCACAGCACCCCCACATAATCCCTACCACTTTTAATGACAGCCATTTGCCATTCATTAAGATCAAAATGCTGTTTTTTGCCAAGGCAAATTGCTAAGCTATTCAAGTCACAGCGTGAGGAGGACCAAGGCCCTAATGCTTTTGAATGGGGCTTCTGAGCTAGCATGGGGGTTAGCTAATGTGGCTAACAAGATTTGATACACTACAGGCTGATACACATTTGTGTGTTTGTGTGTGTGTGTGTGTGTGTGTTGCAGGTGGTAGGAGGGAGGTGGTAATTAATAGTGACATATTAGAAGCAGGGTATAATCACTTGCAATGCTCTCTCTCTTGTGCTCTATTACTACCACTCTTCTCCTCTCTTTTGATATATATATATATATATATATATATATATATATATATATATATATATATATATATATATATATATATATA
>JACXGJ010001453.1:0-28772 GCA_016801105.1 Esox niger | reverse complement strand
GTGTCTGTGTAATTCCAACACAAGCACATCTCATTTTACTAAATGAGGTACTGATTAGGTGAGTACCTGAACCAAATCTAATTTAACAAGGAATTGTATAAAAACCACTACTGTGGTCATCACTATCCTCTTGCAATAGGACCAGCTGGATGGCAAAAACAGTGCAAGTAGTACCTCAAAGGCAATTTAAATAAAAGTTGTGCTAAGGTAGAAAAAAGCCCTTCATCAATGAGAATCAAAGACTTCAGCCAGGCTGAAGTTTGCAAAAGACCATAAAGATTGGACCGTAGTGGAATGGAGTAAAGACATCGTCTCTGACTAGTCACATTTTCAGCTTTGCCCAACACATGGTCTGGGGATTCTTCAGAAAGGCTGGAATCGGGCAGATTTGTCTTTGTGAAGGACGCATGAATCAAGCCAAGTACAAGGTTATCCTGGAAGAACACCTGCTTCCTTCTGCTCTGACAATGTTCCCTAACTCTGAGAATTGTTTTTTCCAGCAGGACAATGCTATATGCCACACAGCCAGGTCAATCAAGGTGTGGATGGACAACCTCCTGATCAAGACCCTGTTATGGCCAGCCAATCTCCAGACCTGAACCACATTCAAAACCTCTGGAATGTGATCAAAAGGGAGGATGGATGGTCACAAGCCGTAAAACAAAAGTCACCCAACAGCAATGTGACAGACTGGTGGACAGCATGCCAAGACACATGAAAACTTGTGTTAAAACATTAGTATTTTGTTGCTGAAAAATTAATATGAATTTGTTTTCATTGCATTATTTGAGGTCTGAAAACAGTGCATATTTCTTTGGTTATTTTAACCAGTTGTTTTCTACAAATACATTCTCTACATGACAATATTTTTATTTGGAATTTGAGAGTAATGGTGTCAATAGTTTATAGAGTAAATCAAAAAATTTCATTTTTCTCAAACACATGCCTATGAATAGTAAAACCAGAGAAACTGATAATTCTGCAGTAGTCTCTTAATTTATTCCAGAGCTGTATGTACCAAAAACATTGGTGCCGATGCAAAACACATGGCTTTTATTTCTTATGGGATTCATATTCAACTGTAGGTCATAACAGAATGGCACAATCATAAAACAAAACATGGCACCAAAAAAAATTAACTTACCCCTGTTCTAAAGTCTGCATACACTTTCTTATACTGTGTATTCCCTGTTTGTACATCAATGACCAGACCACATGCAGTCTTTTATAATAGTTGTCTATGACAGTGGTTCTCAACTTCAGGCCTTGGGACCCAAAGTACTGCTGGTTTTCATTCTAGCCCTCTAAATATTGACTAAGACACTCCAGCACCTTCACACTTTTCTGCTGTAACCACTGGAGGGTCAACTTGGCCTTCTGCTTAGAGTCGTCGTCATTCTGGAAAGTCCAAGAGTGTCCTATGCGCAGCTTTCGTGCAGAAGAATGCACATTGTCTGCCAGTATTTTCTGATAACATGCTGCATTCATCTTAGCATCAATGTTTACAAGATTCCCCGTACCTTTAGAGTTCACCCCCCTCCCCAAAACATCAGTGAGCCACCACCATGCTTCACAGTGAGGATGGTATTCTGTTCACTATAGGCCTTGTTGACCTCTCTCCAAACACAGCGCTTATGGTTGTGGCCATGTTCTCGTCACTCCAAATTACAGTGTGCCAGAAGTTGCGAGGTGTTTCAAGGTGTTGTCAGGCATATTGTAACTGGAAATTTTTGTGACATTGGCACAGTAAAGGCTTCTTTCTGGCAACTTGACCATTCAACTCATTTTTGTTCAAGTTTCGAAGTATTGTGCTCCTTGAAACAATAACACCGCGTTTTTCCAGCGCAACCTGTATTTCTCCTGCTGTTACATGTGGGTTTTTCTTTGTATCCCAACAATTTTTCTGGCAGCTTTGGCTGAAATATTTATTTGTCGACCTGACCTTGGCATGGTATCCAATGATCCCCAAATGTTCCAGTTCTTTATAAGTGATGGAACAGTACTGACTGGCATTAGCAAGGCTTTGGATACCTTTTTATATCCTTTACCATCTTTATAAAGTTCCCTCACATTGTTCCATTGACCTCCCCGTGGCTCAGTATCTAACCCGCTCAGCGCATCCACGTGAGAGCTAGCAAACCCATTGATATGCACAGACAATAACACAGAAATTCACCTTTTATTGCCATTTTCCCCTGTGTGTCTGTCACCTTGTGTGGCTGTAACAATGCCAAACATTCAAGAGTTTATACATATCTGTTATCATTAGGATTTAGAAAGGAGCCAAACTACTATGTAATTATAAATGGCTTCATTTGATCACTATCCTTAAATATTCTTTTTTTGCATGATCAGTCATATTTTCAATACCAATGCCAAAATTCCACCATTTCTGCCAGGGTATGCAAATGTATGAGCACAATTATATCCCTGTATCTCTCTGTTATTCTCACATTATAAAAATTTATATTATTATTAACACTTGGCAATGAGATTAGAGATTGCAGAATTTAAATCCATTTTCTTTTAAGATGCATCGCAGCTGTGTTTTGTGGATTTCAGAGGTTTTTTGGTGAGAATTCACACAATATATATCTGTTGCATTTACAAACCCGTATTTCTAGGTGACTGGTTTAAGGCCACATTAACACAATTATTTTATCAAAGCAAAAAAACATTCATAGGTATGCCAGACCTCTTTCACCAGAAGGACATATCTATGAAAACGGCCCAAACAACCTATCGTTGTCTATGCACGTTCTAATTCCATTAGATTTTTCCTGACGTGAATTTGTGTAATTGGTTTCCATGTCCTGCTATCGTCCTGTGTGTTGGATCCCTGGTGGGTAGACAGGGGTCAGGGTGTTTAGGTCAGGACCCCCATCCCTCCCATGACCTGCGATATAGTTCTACTCAGTGGCCAGTAGAAGGCACAGTTGTAGCACTGAGCACTGTGTCAAGTCAGGGCCTTTCCCCCATCTCACATTCACATTGACTAAACCCACTTAAAATGTGTTCTCCACAGCCCAAGCCTTTCTGGGTGGAATATTATATCCCTAGGCCTGCTAAGAACCCCTAAAGTGTGTGTGTGTCTGTGTCCAGGTCCAGTGTTTGTGTGTGTATATACTCAATGCCAGTTTGTGTGTGAGTGTGTGTGTGTGTGTGTGTGTTTATGTGCGCACCAACAGACATGTGTGTCTGGCAGTGGTTGGGGAATATGATAACCAAACCTCTGTGTGGGTCATTGTGGTCAGAAGAGTGTGTCTGGTTCTGCCCAAGCTATTTTTTAACACATTCACAGGTCCAGAACCGAGCAGGTCCAGAACCAATACCCGGCAGCCCCAGACACAGAACTAGAACAGGCAAGTCCAGACAGAACCAGATCGGAAAGGCCCAGACACAATAACTTGACAGCCCAAACGCTGGCCAGCTCTGTGAGCGTGTGGATGCATGTGTGGGGGGGTGTACGTTAGTGCTGGGTTTGGGGCTCGGAGAAGAACTTTCCCAGATAAAGGAGAGTAGTCACAGGCAGGTAGAGGGTAAACAAAGTCGGAGAAAGATACCAGCAAGTGAATACAAATACGGAGGTATGTGTAAGAGATCTGAAAAAGGTGGGTTTACAGTGAAAGAAAGGGTATCGGAGATCATTTTAGTAGAGACAAAAGTTAAGATTAATTTAACAAGGTTGGTAGAGAAGTAAAGAAGTAAGGCCATTACATAATGGTGTGGGAAAGACAGTGTTACCGTAGCTGTGTTGGTGGCATAATATAATGGAAACTCATTTCATGTCTCCTGCTTATGATGACTTCCTATACCTTTTTTAAACCAGAAAGTATTGGAGGATTAAAGTTTATCTGTATACGTTCACATTAAGATTTGATCGTGACATGAGACATTTCTCTGAAGTTGTTAATCAGACAGTTTTATAAATAATTTAACATTTGAAGGGAGAAATTGTATCTTAAAACTTGATGTCTTTTTGAAATGGAAATGTTTATACATATGCATTGTTGGCAATTAATTATTCAGAATGTTTTGTTTTTCATTTGTCCATTTTTTTCTGCAGTCAGATCTTTGAAAAAGAAGACGAAAGACATTAAAAAGTAGTCTCACTTAGTTCTCTCTCTCCAACTACAAACGACGGGAGAGCTTTATAATAAAGTTGAGTGACAGAAAAAGAGAGACCAAGAGAGAGTGAGAGAGTAAAAGAGAAAGTGTTAGAGAGAGAGAAGGCGAAGAGGGCGGATAGAGGAGAAATCGTTTGATATTTACAATAAGACACAAACAAATCGTCTCCGTTTGAAACCACACATGCAATTGCACACACATCTCCTGCCCACAGTTCCTATGCCAAACACACCAGCGCAACATGCCATCGCATTTCATTACCTCACATCTGATAGTGTGCATAACGCTACGCGCATCAACATGAATTCATCCGTCCCATTGTTTCAACTCCGTGTTCTGTTCAACCCTGAATAAAAAGCCTTGTATTTAATGGGTGTTTCAGTCACAGCCGGTCGCTTAGCAGGTTGTTTTGAGTGGCCGGCCGTGTCTGGTGGTGGGGCAACAAGGGGGTGGTACCGACACCCTGGGGTATAGTTTACAGACGGGGCCTATTTATACGAGTGTGTGTGTGTGTGTGTGTGTGTGTGTGCTGTTTGGACTGTACTGTAATCTGTGTGTGGGTCATCATTCTTAATGCAGCCCGTGTCATCAGTTCCCGGGACAACAGGAGGAATGATGTGGAGGAGACGTATGAAACAGGGCTCATGCATAAACATGGGGGGGCTGGAGAAGGAGGGGCTTCAGGGCAACGGAGGGCCC
Source organism: Esox niger (assembly GCA_016801105.1). NCBI lineage: Eukaryota > Metazoa > Chordata > Actinopteri > Esociformes > Esocidae > Esox > Esox niger. Next base: position 23,945 of record JACXGJ010001453.1, on the reverse strand, counting down.
AGGTTACACAGGGAATGGGGAGGGGGGAGGGAAGAACTCAGGCTGGACCACTCTCTACCCCTGCTTATTATTCATGAGCTCCCTCAGGGGGTATGTTGCTGGCCCCTCCCCCTACTGTGTGTGTGTGTGTGTGTGTGTGTGTGTGTGTGTGTTTGTGTGTGTGTGTGTGTGTCATTGCTGTAAGTGATGAATTGTGACACCGTCAAGGGATGCTAGATCAGGATTAAGATCAAATAGGGCTTCACGCCACACAGCGCCAAGCTTCGAGACGATCTTCCATGTTACACACACACACACACAACACCACCTCAAAAACAACACCAATGCAATTCACTTCTATCCATTCAAACCCATGAAAACACCGAAACCAACCACTCAAGACCAGTGTGTTTTAAGAAGCTCTTCAAAAGCACATCCATGCTGAAAATGAGCACCCAAAAAATCCTAACCCCTATTGTTTTATGATTTGGACAGCTGCTGTTAATGGTGTATGCTATTTTGGGCAGCAAATTGTAGAATCCCTATAGAAACTTTTTTGAACAACTTCTACAGTCACATTCTGTAACCACACAAACATTAAAAATAACCAACGCTTACTTGAATGTATATTTTCTACATTATATCAGTTATTGGAACAGACCCAAGCCCAGAAATGTAAAAACCTCACTAACCTATATTAGGATTTTGTGTGGTGTTTGCATTGGACATACAGTGGATTGATAATGGATCAAGCAGACTGAGTAACAGCTCCTTCTCCATGGCTTCATCACCACTTTGCATATCTTACTGGCTCCCCCTTCCCTATAAAACACTGTGTGTGTGTGTGTGTGTGTGTGTGAGTGTGTGTGTGTGTGTGTGTGTTTGTCGCTTTTTGTGTGTGGGCCTGTGCCTGTATGTGTTTGCATTTTTGGGAAAATATTGATGCTGGCCCTTTAATTCATCAACAACAACAAAATATATATAAGAAAAGAAAACAGGAGCAATGGGCGTAGCTGGTATCTCCACACTGCATTCCAATGGGAGATGTTTTCAATTCAGTCATTATAGAAGGGTCACTCCAGGTCAAGTTCAATGCCATGGAAAAAAAAGAGGCTTTGCAGAGAGGAGCGCCACCCACACACACAGCGCCGGCACTGGGAGGCTCACCAACAACTACAGAGGCCTGCGTTTAGGCCAAATACACAGAAATTAGCCCCCTTCTGCTATTTACATTCCTCTCCAAAGGGGAGAACTTGAAGGGGTGAAAAAAGGAGGGGAAAAAAACAAAGGTTGAAGATTGGGCGATGGAGGTGGAAGGTGAGAACCGCAACAGAGTAAACATGATCTGGGAGAGCGTGCGGTTGTAATGATGTCATTAGTATGCATCGCACCCCGTCCCCAACCCAGGATGGAGGAACGCAACTCCTCTCTATCACCCTCCAACAGCACCCCCCCCTCAGCTGTGCCTCTCGCTCTCTCGCACCCCTGTCTCCCCCTTGCTTCCCGGCCTCCTCCTCTGTCAGTGTTTCCCTTCATAATGGTTTTACACTCTATTCAGGGCGAGGTGACAGGGCTGGCTATGGGGACCAAAGGGTTTGGGGATTGGGAGATAATGCACGTGAGCAAATGGAACACGACCGCCGTGTCCAGCATCAGCGCAGCCATTGTCCAAGCCGAAGAGGGACGGCATCGGCCGGAGACACAACAAAGCAGCCCGAGCACAATGGAGCATGCATACAGGAAGAAGGCTGCCGCGAACCCACCACAGCCGTCCCTGTGAGAAAGACAGAGAGACGGACAGAGTAAATAAATCAAATCGTTCACAGCTCTTCAACCTCCCGTTACCTAGACCTCATTTGAAACCCGAGCTACGTATTCACACATGCATGTAGGACAGGTATTATTGGTGTGTGTGTGTGTGCGTGCGTGCGTGCGTGCGTGCGCATGTGTCTTTGTACATGTACACGCATGCTTTGTGGGGGGAGGGGTCAAGGTTGGATTGCATGTGCATGTGCTCTTTCAGAGATTAGTCCCCTCCCTCCCTGCCTTCCATTCTTCCTGTTTCCCCTCTCTTCCACAGCCGCCTCGTGGGTCACCAGAGTACAACCGAGCCGAACACTGATAAGCTGCAGACTGGAGAGTTGGACCTGGATCTACAGTGGGATCCATATTATTGCTGCACTCTTACACACGATCTGTCTCATTTCAGAGGGCCCACACCAACGCCAGTGCCTTGTTCAAGGTCATTTAAGGATGGGATGCGTTGTTGCTTTTCTCCGAAGGCTTTGGTCAACAACAACCAAGCTATTCACAGAGTAACGTTGTTCCATAGGTTGAATTGTCTGGTCTCCTGGTCACACTCGCCCCCTGGGTGTCTGGAATGTCCTGCGGTCTGGTGGCCAGAGATGTCTGTGGTGTGGGAGGTCAACATCCACTGGAAAACCCAACGTTCAGGCGGTCAGCCAGCGGTCAAACAAAAACTTTACTGACCTACCATCCGTCAGTGGTTTTTCAACTGTGTTCTTATGGTAAGACTGTAAAACCACACAGTCAAGGGAATTTTGGAAAAGTCCCAACACATAGGATCACTGTGTTTTTTCTCTTCAGGCATTCCTGCGTACGGTATATGAAGATGGTTAGCTAAAATCCAACTGTATCCATGGGGTTGGAGGGAGACAAGTCTTCAGTTTAGGATCAGTCCAGTTTTAGTTTTGTACAGTTTTTTGTTTTGTTTTTTAAGTAGCTCAAACGATCTAGTGCTCCGTACCTTGAGGATGCTGCTCTTGTTCAGCCAAGCCGGTCATCTTTCTTGCTGACTCCACCACCACCCACAGTCCCAGACAGGAAAAACATAGTTAATTAAAATGCCTTAACAATTATGAGTCTCTTTGTCAGTTCAGCTTTTTTCACCCTCTGTTTCAAACAACAATAGAAACCCAGTAAAATGTAATTTGCTCTTTGTTAAGATTAGATTCCGCTTTTTTCATCCAAGTTGAAACGTTAAGAGAATCAAAGCCAGCCTGTCTTTCCTTTCTCTTGTGCTTCACTCTCTCTCTCTCCTCTCACAAGCTTCGATAGTGTAACCATGGAAATGGGACTTTGGGATGAAAAGAAGCCATAATTTTGCGGCGGGATTAATTTCGGAGACATGAGCGATGCCATATGAAATCCCTGTCAAAACCTCCCCGATTCTTTTTATTGCAAGCAGATCCACAGAAATCGGTTCCCCACGGCGTGTGATTTGACAGTCCAGTAGTTTTGGACTTAGTTCCCCCCTGCTACCTCTGACATGTTGACATTAAGTGGTTGCCTTGACAGACGTTACCCATATTTCAATCACCATTAAGCAGAGATATTGCACAGTATTTTGGTGGTAAAAGCTGAAGTGACACACACTGATACAATGCCAGACAAGTGTAATTTCAGATGAGACTGAATGGCAACTTCAGTGGTGGTGGAAACATTAGCAACAAAAAGCAATGATTTTCCACTAGCATGTGTGGCCTGGCTGGTGTTTTAGACTTTTCCAGTCAAGTGTGGCATTGACAATTTTAGCGCAAGTGATTGATGTGATTATGTGTATGTATAATAGGAGTCACCTATGCTAAAGGATTTTTTTTATCTCAGCAGTAAGTGGTTGCATGTCTGCAGGCCTGTCTTGGCGCTGTTTCCCGGCTTCATTCATCTGCATTCAATAGACATCCCCAGACACAGAGACCAGACTCATGTCATTGGGGGAATGTGGCACTCATATCTTCAGGATGTACCTGCATGCTACAACACTTATTTGCAATCCAAGCAAACCCCCCCCCCTCCCCAAACAAAGAAACAGATTTACTGTTCAGAGAGCTCCGCTGCCGAGGTGTATTTAGAAGTCGTGAAAGTTCCCGGGTGTTCTGTGGCCGTAAAACAGGGTGAAAGCAATGCTGATAGAGTTGGTGGGGGGACTTATGAATGATATAGTGATATACTGCCATACAGGAATATCTGTGTGCTACGTATTTATATATCCAGCTGCTCAAAGGCACTGTGTCCTGTTCTTGTGTATGTTTCTCTGCTGTCTCTTCCAGCTGTGCTGTACTCTGGAGTCCATCAGCACGGAACAACTATAAGCTACTTAGGCAGTCAGGTAGGGGAAGCTGCCACAGATAGCGAGGTCAGTCGTGCTGTGGAGACACAGAATTACTCCAATGCGGACCAGGGCGTTTCTCGTCTCAGAATTGGGATAGTATACATATATATCATTTCTAGGTGATCCTAAACTTTTGAAGAGAAGTGTAAGTTTGGCGTTACTTAGAAATGCCCTTGATTTCAGCCAGGATTTCGGAGTCGGCCCTTCCCTTTTGACCATGAGACTGGTGTATTGTGAGTGCTATTTAATGATTCTTCCAGTTGAGGAACTATGAGGCGCCTATTTCTCAAAAGTATTTGAGAAATAGGCGCTTCCCAATCCTCTTTCAGTCTGGTTAGAACCAGTTGTTCTGTGAAGGGAGTAGTACACAACGTTGTATGAGATATTCAGTTTCTTGGCAATTTCTCACACGGAATAGCCTTCATGTCCTTCATAAGCCTTCATATGAGAGTGATTTGATTCTGGACTAGTCTTAAAAAGGCATCTTTTATGGCTTCTTTAATCAGCACAACAGTTTTCAGCGGTGCTAACATTATCACAAAAGGGTTTTCTAATGATGAATTAGCCTTTTAAAATTATTAACTTGGATTAGCAAACACAATATGCCATTGGAACACAAAAGTGATGGTTGCTGAAAATGGGTCTCTGTACACCAAGACGGTATATTCCATTGAAAATCTGCAGTTTCTAGCTACAATAGTCATTTACAACATAATCATTGTCTACACTGTATTTCTGATCAATTTGATGTTAGTATAATGGACAAAAAAGTAGCTTTTCTTTCCAAAACAAGGACATTTCTAAGTGAACCCAAATTTTTGAACAGTAGTGCTAATATATATATAGAGACACTACAAATGTTTTTGTGTTTGTACAAAAGGTCAATGTAAAGGTCAATGTAACATTTGTGTCTTTAAGTTTAGCACTCTGAATAACAGAGGTGCAGGGGCAGCTACATTGGGCTCCCGGTGAGCAATTATAGTTAACTGTCTTGCTCAAGAGCAGCACAACATCTTTTTTGTCACCTCGGGGATTCAGTCTAGCCACCTTTTCGAGAGAGAGTGAGAGCGTGTGAGAGAGAGAAATAGCTTAGAATAACTCCTATCTGAAGACAGACAGACAGAGAAAGGAAGACAGAGGTGGGTGGGATATAGAGGGAGTTGCCAGCTCATCGTCCAGGTGCAGGCTTTTTAGAAGATCACAGCATCGTTTCCAGAAACGTTCACTGACATCTTTTCCCTCCGCCAGAGTCGTGATTAAAGATTAGCCTGTCACAGCATCGCCACAGCAAGACAAGCAGAGGAGTTTTTCTCTATTAAACTTTCATAGCAGTTTATATACTGGCAGTGCATTATGGATGAAGTAGAAGGTCAGGACAAGATCACAAACTCCAAACCCACTCTTTAGCCATCAGAAAACAGTGCATACGGATAACAGCCTGTATTTTAGCTGTTAGGATTTTAGCAACTTTTTCAGTTTTGTTTTGCAAGTGCAGGAACCCTGTCCGTGGGTATGAGTCAGCAAGCAAAGGATGTTTTGCGCCTTTGAAATGGTAATTGGAGTCTATCCACAGCAGGGACTATGACTGTCATTGAAGTCTTTGTTCAGCATCCAGTGGTTCACCCTGGAGTCGACTGAACGGGAGCGTTCCAGTGGTTCACCCTGGAGTCGACTGAACGGGAGCGTTCCAGTGGTTCACCCTGGAGTCGACTGAACGGGAGCGTTCCAGCGGTCCACCCTGGAGTCGACTGAACGGGAGCGTTCCAGTGGTCCACCCTAGAGCTGACTGAACGGGAGCGTTCCAGTGGTTCACCCTGGAGTCGACTGAACGGGAGCGTTCCAGTGGTTCACCCTGGAGTCGACTGAATGGGAGCAGTGCAGCTGAATGGGAATGACCACGTTATCTCGTTTGAGGTCACTTAATGAGGGAACACCATTTCTGGGTGCATTACTGGCCACGCTATTGTTGTCTTTGAAGCTTAGTGGCCTGAGTTTTCGTGTGTTTTCAACCAGGGCTCTGCATTGGCATTGTTGCATTATAGACATTGCAGTTCTATAATGTAAAGTATAAGATTGCTTCTGCTGACGATGTACATACAAGGTGGTATAAGAAATGAATTCAGACACACTGTAACATTTTGATTTATTTGTATTAAATGGGGAGATTTTCAGGCAGTACGATACAGAGTTTTTTCTAATACAAAATAATACAAAAATGAAAACAGTTGCCAGGAAATTACTGACATGGGTATATCAAAGAGGTGGAGCTACATTGTACATTAACAGACAGCTATCCCAAAATATGGAGTAGGGCATCTCAGAAAGACCTTCTGTAACCTAGCACAAAAGCCTAGAAACATTCTCAAATCATTTGAAAAGCAATTCTGGAAAATAATTGCCTGCAATTAACAGGTTTGTCAAAATGACCACATCATTTGCATGAACATTAGCATTTCCCCAAAAAAACAATGAACCCCCGTCATAAACAGGACGGGACAAATAGGCTGCCGAGGCATGCATCCCTTGCCAAGCCATGAACTTCCTTGGCACAGTGCCAGTTGGCCACACAAGAACGGTAAGTAGAGACAGGTTGGCGACCATCAAACCAGAGGCACACACCCTTTCTATACGTGCAACAGTAAACATGTCGTTCCTCGCAAATGATGCGTCCTCCACACACAGACCATGAGGCAATTAGCGACAATTAGCATAACTTATGTTGCATGGATTAATGAGCAAGAAAATAATAAAAAAATGCCATGGAAAAACGATCCTTTTTCCCCCTTACTGGGAATCAAAACTTTATCAAAACTTACAGTAGATTTCACTTGATTACTATAGCACCCGCTTGGTCCATTCAATGTAATTTAGTAAATGAAAGTCCTCTATGGCAGGATGTATTACTTACCCACGTATGTGACTGATTAATTTAAACTGGCACATTTTTCTCATGCCAAAACGTGTCTGAATGGTGATCAGCCTCAGTTAGCTGTGTCATCACGAGATCAGGGTTTAAACTCTTCTCAAAGTTTTGCTCAGGGGTCACCTGAAAGGTGATGGGATTTCCCTGCACAGTGTTTGTGGGGTTAGTATTCAATTATATTTGCCTTTCCTCATCACTCTCTAGCAACTAGCTGTGGCGGCCGTGCTAGTTAGCTAGCAACTAGTTATGTTTTGCAGTGTAAGGATTCTAGTGTGTAAGTTCTTAAGTTTAGTGATTTTTTTTAGATAATGACACACATTATGTTAAGCAGTACATTCCGATGAGCCACTAAATTGCAATCCAAAGACAGTGTGGATTTCTCTAATATCAACTTTTAAAAGGCTAGGTTTTAGCTATAAATGCTGCAGAAAGAAGAGGACTCCCTGTTCCAAGAACACACACAAACCAAAGCTCTGTTCTTATGACTCCCAAATACATAAAAAAGCTAATAATAACTCCCCATCTTATTAATTCAGACGCTTCGCTAAAATAAATATGACCTAATCGCCAGGTTCTTTCTCCAACCAACAGGTATGTTACCAGGCTAGGCTTTTCTACAAAGCTACTGTTCAACAAAGAGTACTTGAAATGTACAGCCCAAACAGGCCCAAACCCAAGAACCCATTGACATTAGCACCCATTAGCACCTTTTTTTTGTTAAAGGAGATCTGGGAGGACTCAGAGCTGAATCATTATCATTTCTTAATACGTGTGATTCTGTGTGTACGTGTGCATGGTTCAAGGTAAGGTGGCCATCTCTTGCTGCAAGAGAGCCGTAACTCTCCCCCAAAACCCTCTTCCTTCGTCACCTGTATTAAACACCCTCTCAGACGAGCCCCCCCCAACCCACCACAGATATCAGACAGGACCCCTGGTCAGCCTCTCAGCGGTCCCCTCCAGCCCATCAGACATCATGGAGAAGTAATTCTCACTCCGTTTCATTTGACTTATTTACACCATTACCACCTTGGCTGTCCTGGCGCTGCCCACAGAGACTCGGTAGAGGGGTGTCTACCTGGTCCCACAATCCCTGCACCAACAGGCCTATTACTAACCCTCTCTGGGCACTGCCATCCCAATCGGCAGCTGGCACTGCAGGGGGGAAGGGGGTGGATTGAGCTGCATTGCTCAACCGTGTCTGGATAGAGTGTGGTGCGTGTGCAGTCGTGTGTGTATGTGCGTGTGTATGTACACGTTTGTGTTTTCGTCTCTCCCTAACCATTCCCCCGTTTTTGCCACCAAAGTTATTATCACACTTTGAATTGCCCTCCTGCTCTCTCCTTCTTTATGTCCATCTCCCTCCCACACTGTCCCATTCCCCCTGTCTGTTTCGTTGTCTTTCTCTATCCCTCTTTCCCTATCCATCTCTCTCTCTTTTTAAAATTAGCTGATTAATTACATGAAACTGCAGACAGAGAGGACTCTTGTTTGCATAACTATGATAAGTGAGAGGGTTGTAACATCTTAAAAAGTGTATTTTTGTGTATTTTTGTTATATTTATGTTTCACAGAACATGTCTCTTCGTCTCTCGCCTAGCCTGACAAAGACAAAGGTTCCTAGTGCTGCACTGAGCTCTACACACTTTAACTGATTTCATTTCAATTATACTCGACTACTATCAGATCACTAGCATTGTCCCTGTTCCTGCTACCTTCCATAACTGACCTTTAAGTCAGCTCTTCAGAAAGTTTTCCCAGCCTTACAACATACAGGTACTGAATACAGTCATGTTTTTATTCACCAGAGAAAACGGATACCGCTAAACATGTGGTCTCACCTTCCTTCACCACTGAGGTGTGTGGTAATTCTCTGGCTGTACATAGTTGGCCGTGTGTTAGGGCATACATTTACCTCACTTCTCGAGGATAAAGCTTTTTTAGGCCTAGAGCAGGTGTGTTTCCCTATCCAGGGAGACCCAAAGAGATGTCCACCTGAGAGACTTAACAAGATACAGGTCTCGGATTCTGGCCACAATTCTTTAGCAACACACATTGTCCAGTCAATAAAGTACGTTCTTTTCTAAAATTTAACTTTTCCAGTCACGGTCCTCGCTCTCACAGGCAGGAGAAGTCAGTGGCTATGAGGAGAAAAGGATAAGTTTGGGAAGGGTAAATTGATGCCATGGAATGTTTGTTACCACTGGAATGTCTAAATCTTCATTTGACTTTTCCCAATTACTATTTTTTCATAGGTAAAATGCTTGGTTAAACCATTATTACAGACCATACTTTAGTGTATCTGTTCCATCTCTTATGGAACAGATACACTAAGGTGCTGTATTTGATTGGACTGAACAGACTCAAACGGTTATTGTTTGACTGACATGTGGATTTCCTTCTTATGTCCGTGTCCATTCTGGTCATGGCTCTCATCTAGACAATCAATGACGGCATACCCTCGTGACACAGCAGATGCGTTGTCATGACAACAAGAGAGGGTTTGCCCCAAAACATTAACATCTAGGGAGATTAGCATGTGAGTGAGGTGATATTTCTGTTTGTCGACTTTTTTCCATGCGCATGTATCTTCAAGAGCGCAATTAAAGTGCTGCAATTGGTGTTTGCCCTGTCCTCCTCAATCAAATCCTTTTTTTCCCGAGCAGGTGTTGTGATTGGCTATATCCAAAGTGTTGGTCACACCATTTAAAAAGTGAGGATGCAGTCATATGTTTTGCATTGGGTTTGTTTGTCTCTGAGCACCCTGGTCTTTGTGGATTTGATCGTTGACACTATGTGCTGTGAATTACCTTTTCAGTAGTGGTTTGTCTAGCTCTTTTCCTGTCTCTCACCCATCTCTTTCTCGCTTCATACCTGCGTGTTGACAAACAGGCATATCTTTGCTACCCTTTTGGCATTTTAATATTTAGCAAAGGTCTATCATCTCCTCATGTTCCCACTTGTTTTCCAGATATTTTAAGACAAATAATTACCCCATGACCTTACATGAGCCAGTAATGTCCTCTGTTTACAAATGGGTGAATTCATTTCAGTGAATGAAGGTAGGCTGGTAGTTGTGGTAAATATCAATGTGAGTGGAAGCTGCCAAGAAAGGACACATCTATGTTCTGAAGGAGCAACAAACACATCGACTGACAACTGCTGTTATTCTAACCACCATGAGTGGACTGGTTACCCCAATCCTTACATTTATTTTCTTCTCATCTTTCTGTCTCTTTCTCTTTCACCTTCCATTCATCTGTTTCTCTGTCACTCTTTCTATGGACCCCCATCATTTTCTTCTCTATTTCTAGCCATCTGTGCCTCCTCATTCTCTCCTGTCTCTCTCCTCTCCCCCCCATGTCCAGCCCACTCTTTCACAGTAAAGACCTGCTCTTCTTCTCCCACTTTAAACAGGTTGAATAAATTGAACTGCTCTTCAGTATTTCTCCTGACAAATTACAGGAGGCTTGCTTGTACCCTCCTCTTCATCATCCACTCTTCCGCACTTCTCTGTTTTGGCGTCTCTTCAGCACTTTCCCTCCTCCTTCTGTCTAGCACCTTAATCATCTCTAACCCTTAACCGGCGTTACACCATGGAGCTGAACAGTCTTCTGTTGGCTTCGTGTATTCCTCACACAGGGAACATGCACTGTCACACGCACACGGAACGTTACACATTCAGGCAAATGCACACACACACACACACACACACACAACAGACAGGCACATAACCAGACACTCACACACACACACACACACAGAACAGGGTTATTTCATTCAGGCAGTGAAAGCCGTCCAAAGTTGGCTGTAATAATCCATTGGTTCTGTTCTGTGCTGATTCGGCGCTCTAAGCCTGTACAATTATTCAAATCCAGGCTTTTAGTTGCAGCACACCTCTCTCCATGCGACTGTGTAATCTAGCTCCGCATTCCAAATGGCCTTAACTCCCATAAGGAATGCATATGAAGAGCAGCACTAGTGGCTAATCCGCCTGTTTAAGTTGCTGAAACTTACACCTGTCATGTTGTCGTGCGCCAAAGCTTGTGACTGCTGATAGCCGGACCGCAAATCCAGCGCCGTGCTTGGCCTTTTTGTATGATCATCCTGTGCAAGAGAGGTCCCCCCCTTTCTTTATTCTTTCTCTTACTTCTCTCTTTCTCCTCGCTGTCATGTGCCCTGACTTGGGGGAGACGAGGGATTGCGTCCCTGGCTGGTTGTAAGAGTTTGCCACTGATCTGATGCAGGTTGTGTCATGGAGAAACAATTTGTGTCAGACATCATCAGACACCTTTTCAGACGTCCGGGAGCACGGACTGAGAAAGAACCGGAGAGGAAGATACAGCGGGGCTGAGAGAGGTAGAGGGGCATAGGAGAGAAGGAGTGGGAGAGAGAAGTGAGGAGGGGGGTAAAATGAGAGAACGGGCCATCAGAGGAGGATCTAAAAACCTCTTTAGTTAAAAATGCTGTGGATTTCTCTTTGCATGGGGTTGTCTAATTACTTCCTGTTTTGGTGAAGAGGGAGTCTCCCTCTGTGTTCTGACATCTAAGTCAGCACGTGTGCGAGCTTCCGTGCCTGACTATGTGCATGCATGTGTGTGCGTGTGTGTTGGTGTATGTGCATGCATGTGCATGTATGTTGGTGTATGTTCATGCATGTGTGTGCGTGTGTGTTGGTGTATGTGCATGCATGTGCGCCGATTCCATGTTGTAGCGGTGCGTTGAGCTCAGGGACGCCACGTTAACACACACACCCACACACACACAAACACTGGGTAAAGCATTTGTAGGCCCAGAAACCGATCAGCTCAGGACAGCTGCACAGCAGCCTCAGGTAACATGGAGCTTGCAGCACCTCAAAGCGATAGGGGACCGCTGTCTCTGCGACATCTGTCCCCACACGCTCAAACACACAAGGAACTGTTTTCAAATGCTTTTTTTTGGCTTTAACAAGCTTTTGTATTAGGCTGGTCACCATATGTTCACATAGCCTCAATAACATGCTACAAGACTCACACTCCCCAGAGTTCAAATGGACACTGAGCATGTGGATGCATTATCCTTGGGGAGGGTCTAGATGAGAAGTTTAGAGACTCTTTGCACCGTTTAGCTGGCAGGGTTTAGCTGTGCTAAGGCCTCGTCCTTCTGGTTGTCAGGCTGTCGGGGCCTGGACGTTTACCCATGCGAGGCACACTGCCAGCAGGCTAAGGCTGTACCCGCCGCCCAGGCAGGGTGAGGCCTGGGAGGTTTAGCCCCAGTGGTAGATCTAATATCCATGCTGGCTGAACAGTGTGAGCACCATCTGGCTGTCTGTCCCTGTAGGTCTGCAGCCTGTCCCCCAAAGCCATTTAGGCCTGCCTATGAGTAACACAGACTCATACAGTCAGACTTGGGGAATTCTGTTCTGTGCTGTCACAGGCCATGTTGGCTGTTTGGTGCCTATGATAGTTATCATAACCTAATTAGAATTTGAATGGAACATAGTGGAGGATACTGTTCTGGGAATGTTGTTGCTTCACTGTGACCTTTGTCCAGGTGCTGCGTTTAGCTCCAGGCTAACATACATTGTAACCCATAAACATGTGATAGAGAATTCATTTTTTGGGCTCTGACGTTGTCCCGTGCACTCCTAGGCCGGAAACGCTAATGTTTCGGACAAATTGTAGGTGTCCTTTGAATAGACGCTGAATCAGGAGATGCTTCTTGATAATCCACTATGCCAAGGAATTCCACCACAACTGGAAATTCTCAACATAGCCTCTGAGTCTCAGAGACAAAGTCTCTCAGCGGGTCTAAATGTTAAATTCACATTAGGCATACTGGCAGTTTTCTTCTTTCCTTTCATATGAAATCTCCAACAGAAAGTTCCACATTGAACCAACTATGCCATGAGTTCTGGACCTTAATGGGACACATTAAAACATGTGCCAACAAAACCAAGAACATGTCTACCAAGAACATGTCTACACTACACTATTCTTCGGACAGCGTGGTCAGTGTTAGCAACTATGAAATGGTTTGGCAGAAGATGTTGTATGCCAGTGTATAAGTAACAGATGCAGGTGACTTACAATATATGTATTTTGGACTGAAATGTACACACACACACGCACACACACATGCTATCTGGGATAATGATCAGTGACAATCCTTTCCCAGGCCAGGTCAATTCCGAGGTACTCTGTTGGAGCGCTGCAGTGAGCTGACGGCTGTTGTGGCTTTGACATCTCTCTCTACTCTTTCCTGGGTAGAATGGAACTCTTTTTCTCCACAAACCCCTTCATCGCCCTCTCCAACTGTATTGGATTCAATATATGAATTATTGACCTTAATGGGTGGCTGTCATCATTGCCTAATGTATAAGTAGAACGTACATCACCAATATGTTTATTAGGCAACAATAATATAAAAAAAAGAACAGTCAGTCAAGGAAAATTATTGTGTGTCGAAGACAATACACAGAAGAAAGAAAAACAAGTAAGCAATTCTGAAAAGAAATCTACAAGCACACAAGGCACATTGGGAGTTGTTCCTTGTCTTCTGTATTGTGACTGGCCAGGACATCATCTGCAGACAAATGTATCTCTCCTGCATCTAATGTTCTGTACCACCAGCCAGAGTGTTAGGGTACTAGGTCCTTGTGTGTGGGTGGGCCTGGACACAGTGCAACTGGCTCAATGACTCAAACTGCATTCTCCCTTGAATAATCTGTTCAATAATAGAACACTAGACCACAATTTAATTTTACATTCATTACAGATTCAAAGAAGGGACCTACTTTTCTTGTTATTAGAAAAATACCCTTGTTGGTTGGATTTTAATAGTTTTGCTTGTTTCTGAATAATAAGTCTTTGCAGGTTGTTGTTGTTTTCTTCAGTGTTTGTGTTTGTGAGTTATGAACTTGACAATGTGTAATGGCTGCAGGACTGACTGTCCTTAATTGGGTTAAAGGTTGGTATTGCCCAGATACTGGGGGGGATTGCAGGGGTCGGGGTCCCTGTGACATGCTCTTTTTAAATTTTTAAACAGTAGGCAAGGGCAGGAGCTAGGGAGAAGAAGCAGCTAACCTTTCTACTTCTCTATACCAACTGGTTTTGCCTCCACCCCCACTCTCCTTTTTTTATCCATCCTTCATTTTAGAACTCTGTCTCCAAGCTCTACCTTCATCTTATCAACCCGGTATTCTGGATCCCTCCCTCCTCTGTAGTCACCTGTGAGCTGCTGTCTTCCTCCCCTCATTTCCTCTGCATTAGATATGAGGTAAAGCCTGAAGGCGGCCTCTAAAGGGGGTGTTTTCTTAGACTTTGACCTCTGACCTTTCTGACTGTTGACCCCGCTGCAGCCCAGCTGTGGGAGTGGTAGCATGGCTGCAGTGTTTTGATTCTGAATACCTCAAGACAGACCCCCAATACACACACACAAACATACACACACACACACACACACACACACACACACACACACTTGCACACAGAATACACGACAACGATTACAATGTTTGATTGTACAATATCTTTAATGAATGTTTTTTCAACCTACTCCCAGTCCTTCAGTCAGACCGCTGGGTTTCAACTGCACTGGGTCTTTGGCTAATATTCCCACATAAGTACTATTTATCTGTTATCATATCATTTCTTAACTGCAGAACGACAGGGTATTTCATTCCCAGGAATGCACATTTGATTAAATGCAGTACAGGGGCTTATACGAGGGATCATAATCTGACCAACGTAATGCCAGCTCGTGATCCCCCAACATGAACTGAGACAGCTCACATTTCCTCCTCACACACTGGCATCAAATGGTGCAAAGCCAGAAGCACATAGCCTTTCATCACCTTCACCCCCCCATATTTTCCTTTCTCCATAGCTGTAAAATTTCCTCCAGTTTTAAAGACATTTAGTGAACACGTGCCAGATTGGGAGGACCATCTAGATGAGGAGAACGCGAGGGGCCTTGTCAAAGTCCATAAGTCTGAAAGATTTCAGAAAATTGCCCTAAATATGGTGAGTAGTGTGATGGAGAAGAGGGGGGGTGTTGCCTCTGATGCTCCTATCGCTACTACTGCCCCTACCCATTCCCTTGTAGAGAGAGGGATAGTGGAAGAATTTATGTGCTAAATAACTCGCCCGGCGAGAGAGATCCTCCCCAATGCACTTCTATGTCCATACCATTATCCATTTTTCACGTCCAATTGCTCTGTTATGGTAATCGTCAGAGGCCCACCATGGGCCGATTACTCACAGCTGACTTCAGAGGAACCTACTCCACACTCCCACCATCTTCCTGCTGGCCCTTTATGCACTATTAACCCATTGCTGCTTATTAATTCCCTCCCAGTCATTCCAGAGCGGCCACTCCATGATATCAGTCATCATTCCATGCCTATTAGCAGAACGGCCAACAGTTATTCTCCGTGCACAGCCAGTGTTCTGTTTTGTGCTCCACTCTTGAATGAAATGTCATTCCTTGAGTGCTGTGTACAGTGAATAGAGCAATTTTGGATATGCGTTTATGAAGCTATCGTGGAGTTAAGTGATTCGTATTAGTAGTTGCCCATGTTTATTTTTTGTACATCTCTTTTGGCTTAAGGCTCCTAGTTGGATTATTGAAAAAGGTCTTGGATAAAAGCATTACGATTACTTTCTATTGTTTCCAGATCTCATTTTTTGGAGGCCACCAAATTTGTTTCAACAGTGTAAAGGCCATTTGGAAGGTTATTGAGAGTTTGGTGTCCTTTTAAATCATCTCTACTCATAAGTCTTTAAATACTATTTATAGATGGGGATTGTCCCTGAGTGCTTTATGTTCCACTGCCGTAAATCCTAATGGTGCGCTAGCTCCTGGAATCAGAGCAGGAATATTCCTTGGAGTGTTCTTTGGCCACTAGCTAGCCTCTGGAATCCCACCACGAGAGAGCTGTGGTTTGGAGCGTCTCAAGACATGTGAGGGAATGTGGGAGACTCACTGGGCTTTAGCTTACAGGGCTAAACCTCACACACTGTCTCAGTTTCTCTGTTACCACATGAAGGACGAGCGGTAGCCCTGACTGGTGTTTTTGTGAAGCCGCACACTGACATTTGGACAGGAGTTGTGGATACAGCTTAATAATCAATCAACAGTGTATTGATATAGCTATATATATATTTTTTGGATTGTCACCTTTGGCAACAATGACAGCGTGCAGTCTTTTGTAATTGTTGTCAATGAGGCCCCAAATTCTTGCAGGTGATATTGCTGCCCATTCGTCTTGCCAAAATGCCTGCAGGTCATGCAAAGTCTTTGGTCATCTTGCAAGAACAACACGTTTGAAATCTCCCCAAAGTGGCTTGATGATATTATGGTCAGTAGAGGCTGATGACCACTCCAGAACCTTCACCTTTTTCTGCTGCAACCACTGGAGGGTAATCTTGGCCTTGTGCTTAGGGTCATTATCGTGCTGAAAAGTCCAAGTGTATCCCATGTGTAGCTGCTGAAGAATGCAAACTGTCTGCCGGTATTTTCTAATAGAATGCTGCATTCATCTTGACATACATTTTCACAAGATTCCCCGTGCCTTTAGAGCTCACACACCCCCAAAACATCAGTGAGCCACCACCATGCTTCACAGTGGGGATGGTATTCTGTTCACTATAGGCCTTGTTGACACCACTTTAAACATAGCGCTTATGGTTGTGACCATAAAGCTCCATTTTGGTCTCGTCACTCCAAATTACAGTGTGCCAGAAGCTGTGAGCCGTGTCAAGGTATTGTCGGGCATATTGTAACCAGGCTTTTTTTGTGGCACTGGCACAGTAAAGACTTCTTTCTGCCAACTCGACCATGCAGCTAATTTTTTTTCAAGTATCGTCGTATTGTGCTCCTTTAAACAACCACCCGGTCTTTGTCCAGAGCAGCCTGTATTTCTATAAAGGTTTGTCTGTGGGTTTTTCTTTGTATCCCGAACAATTCTTCTGGCAGTTTTGGCTGAAATCATTCTTGGTTTTCCTGATCTTGGCTTGGTATCAAGAGATCCCCACATTTTCCACTTCTTAAGAAGTGATTGAACAGTACTGACTGGCATTTGCAAGGCTTTGGATATTTTTGTATATCCTTTTCCATCTTTATAAAGTTCCATTACCTTGTTACGCAGGTCTTTTGGCAGATCTTTTCTGCTCCCTATGGATCAGTATCTAGTGCTAGCTCTCTCACGTGCACTTCTGCTCAGTGCACGTGAGAGCTAGCAAACTCATTGACTATTCATACACAGATACTAATTGCAATTTTAAAAAATTCAACTTTAAATGCCATTTTCACCTGTGTGTATCATCTTGTTTGTCTGTAACAAGGCTAAACATCCAAGGGCATGTAAACTTGATCTGGGCCATTTGGGTGATTTCTGTTAAAAAGGATTTACAAAGGAGCCAACTAACTATGTGATAATAAATGGCTTCATATGATCATTCAATTAAAGACCATTTATATATGTATATATAGTATTTATATAGTGTGTATATGTCTAAACACTCTTTTTCCCATCTGCAGACAAGATGGTATCAACCAAACTGCACAGGCCATCAGAAGTGGAGGTGAAAAAAAAGGAACAAGCAAGAGAAAATGTTCTTCTTTTTAAGTATACATTTTTAGATGGAAAAGTTGATCATTAATCCCCAACTCATGTAGTAACCAAAAAAGAGATAGACAAACAGAACCCAATGGAGGAAAATGAGCATCAAGAACAATTACTCAGTACGAAAGGAAAAACCAAAGTCCTGCCTTTGTTCTCCTCCATCCGGCCAATCCAAAACAAAGGAGAACAGGTAACTTTTTTTGCAGTAGTTATCCATTGTTCCTCAGTGAACTTCATAGCCTATGGTGCTCAGTGCTGCACTGTGAGCCTCCTTTGATTTCCAGTTGCATGTCAACCTGCAATTATAGGTCCTAGTCTGGAAACTGTCAAGCATGACTCTGGCAGTATTGGAATTATTGCAATTACCCCCAGGTAATTGACCCGCCATTGGTGAAGATGTTAAACGGTATGTCTGCTGTGTAACCATGTCAGGAATCATCTTTTTCCACTTTCCCTCTCAGTTTGACAGTCTAAACTGGTACTTGTTTATCAATGAAACATTGTTATAGGACTGGTGAACATACATCCTTACATACTGTGGGACAAGAGTCTGGATTAATGTGTAGGTTAGCTGGTATAGCCTGTAATAAACCCTTATATCAATCAAATATTGTGTTTATATATTGAAAAATGTTAGATAAAATAATTAGATAAAAAAAAAAAAAAAAAATAGCTAACATAACTGAATGAGTAAACTGAATGAGACAAAGAAATAAATAAAAAACTATACATTATTCGGCCTCCCTGATTTTCTCCAGCAGACTTTCCAAAAGCTGGAGCACAACAACTACCTCTCCATATCTCTCTTAGTCCTTAGCTTTGGAATAATTAAAAAGCCAGTGTCAGAAGACCTGAGGGACCTAGAGGGTAGATACCGTGTGATCCAGAATTGTTGGTGCTTGTTTAAGAAAATAAAAAGGCTTTAAAAATGGTACTATTCTTTACTATCTTAGACAGGAATCTTCAATTTAGATAAAATAATATATTATATAAAAATATACATATAATTAAATAAATTTGAATGAGGTGACACAAACCTTTTTATCAATAAAAGCTGAAGGTCAGAGTATACACCAAAATGACACAGAAAGATGTTGACCTGAATAAATTGGCAAATTGCTATAAATACAAATGGCCAGACACCTGAAAAAACACTATTACTATTATCTCTACTATTAGGGCAATTAATAAGAAGTTGACATCAAGCGGAGTGTATGGCGTAGGTATGGATTGGATATTCACTCTTTCCTGGAGGGGTCAAATTGATGTATCTGTAATACTGGGTCACCCTGACTGGAGCTGTGATGAACCTGCCTGAAGGAGGATGGAAATCATAATACCTCATCAGATACTGTAGGAGAAACACTCAGTAATTTTAATTGGCAATGGGAGGGAGCATAAAGTACTTAATGCCAGGGTGCCAATAACTATGACATGTTTTGAGATACACAATATGAATTTACTTAACATCAATATATCATTGTTCTAAAACTCACAGACAGCCAATACAGTGCAATGTGTGCTATCCATCTGTCTGTTCATGTTTTGATACATTTTATATGTTTTGAAGTTGACAAATGTTTTTTTTTACCTGACAGAGCAGCATTAAACAGAACAGTAATCCAGGCTGATAGTAATACAAGCATAGATTTATCTTTTAGTTGCAACCTGAGATAACAACAGCAGCACCTTTGCAGTGTTCCTCGGCTGGTGAGGTTGTTTTGATCACATTCCTAATGTTCAGAATACAGCTCAGAATCTAAAAAGAGACCTAGGTTTTTCACCTGATGCTTTGTCTTCTGGGCCTGTGCATTAAGGTGTGCAGCAGATAGCCTCTCTGTGCTTTGGTTCCAAAAAAAGTACAGTACTGTCTTGCTTATTATTTCAAGGAAGTATTTTGATCCATAATCCAGTGCGATTGATTAAATTACGCTTTCAAATAATATAAAGTCTTGGAAATATGTCTGGCTTCTCTGGTTCACATTTCATTATGCAGCAATGAATCAGATTAAATGTAAATAAAAGATCAGTTTAGGTTGAAGTTTAACCAAAACCAGGAATGCGCAAGCAAAAAAGTTAAAGTTTTTTTACCTGAGATAATTGCAGAGGGAGTAGAATGTTCCTTGAATGCAAACACATATCCTAGAAATTACATTCACATGCTACTAACCTGCACATTATATAGGTTCAGTATCAGCAAATGTCCACTGCTATTACATTGCAGTTTAGCGTTTTGCTATGATGTTGGCACTTGTCGTTTAACTATTGTTGTAGTACCTAGATGGTTTTGATCGCTAAGTCACATTACGTTAGGGTACATTCCATTGTGAATATTCTGAGGCTATCAAAAATGTGTTATTAGTTCTATTTAGGGTTTAGAGTTAGGTTACAATAAACGTTACAAAAACACAAATTAACAAAGCAATACAATCCCTTGTCTAGACAAATTCCCGAAAAACAAAGACAATTTTTTTCACTTCTTTATGGAGTCACACTTGCACCCGTTGGGGTGAATATCAGTTGGGTTTCTGCCCTCTCACCATCAACCCAATCACTGCCCCAGGAAATACGGCCCGGTTTGCCATGGTAACAGCCCTGGTCGGATGTCGATACTGCACGTAATTAAGCTTCACAATTAAGTTGTAATTCCTCGGATGTTGGGATGTTTGAAAGATACAAAGAAAAATCACTAGCTTGTTTTAGTGTTTTTCATTAGCTCTCATGCTTAAAAATGTTTGAGACACCTGGTGACCCAAATAACAACATTATTCTAATTCTGTCATTCTTTTTCATAATTTTTTGTTGACGTGAGGTTTGTTATTAACGGACCAGGCAGTTTTGCTATGAAACAAAATCCGGGGCGATCCTCCCTACACATTCCAGGCAAATAGAAGCTGACCCTAAGCTAATCATTAGTTCGAGTCAGTATATTATCATTGTATTCACTGTGGTTGCGAGGGCTATCTGTGGCAAAGTGTCTGCTGTCTATCAGTAGTGCTGATTCCACCCCTAGTGTTCATCCTGTTCCCTCTTAGTGCAGCGCTGCTGTCTGGTCTGGGCCCGTCCTCATTATTCTCAGGCAGCACAGAACAAACCAGCAGCTGCTGCTCTCACTGTCACAGCAGCCATTGTTGATACCTCCTTCATCACCTCAGTGTGTTCCAGTCACCACAGAGAGAGAAGAGAGACGGAGGCAAGAGAGGAAGAGGGGAGAAGGCAGGGGGAAGAGAAAGAGAGGAGTCGCAGAATAGCGAGAGAGAGAGAGGGAGACAAAGGAAAAGGGGGGAGAGAGATAGAGACAGTGGAAAGAGAAAGAGAAGACAGAAGAAGGATAGAGAGAATGATAGGAAAAATAGAGAGAAGATAGAGTGAAAAAAGAGATGGATGAGGAGAGGACAATGAGGGGTTGACAGAAACAGAGGGAATATACAGAAAGTAAGAGAGCAAGGGTGAGTGAAATAGAGAAATATAAAGTGAAAGAGTGAGAAAGAGATGGAGAGGGAGGGGAAGAATGGGCCACTCAGCCAATCACGTGCGTCCTCGTCTCATCTGAATTAAGCTGTGCAAAACAGGCCCCAGGGCTGGTTGCTAAGCAGTGAGATGGGCTCTGCGATTTCCACAGAGACAGTGGTGGCCTGAACGAGACACCCCGTAATGAGCGCTCACACACATAGCCTCGGCAACAATAGAGTTCCAAATAATGGACAGTAATGTGTGCTAGGTAGGATACATGCTAGCTGTAATAATTATTCATATTCCCTACAGTGATATTTGAGATTGACCATTTTAAACTGCTTTAGGAAAATGTTGTTAAACACTCATTCAAGTCCAATAACCTTTATATTCAAATATCCATGTTTTCATTCATTTATTACTTAACGTTAATTGATATTCAGACAAAGTGCAACTCCAGTTCATTGCTCTTTGTTGGCCTTTCCGGCCAAAGGGGGCGACATTTTGGCGACTTCCCAATTTGTCGCCATAGCAACATGTTGGTAAACTTGGTTGCCGTGGAGGCGAGGGTCTTGTTTGTTTCCTGAGAGCTCTTGAGATGTGGCTAGAAGGGCATTTTCCTTGGGTCCTGTTTTGGGCTGGAAGAGGAAGCTGGTTGACCTTTCAGTTTAGGAGCTGAAAGAAGCCAAACAAGCCAAGTCCGTAGGTCTGTCAACAAACACTTAACGGTCTGGGAGGAAAGGAAACGAAATGAGGACCCTACAGGACGGGCCAAATGCTATTCATTTTAAAGTGTGTTTGAGCAGGCCACTGGATGCTTCCACAAGCCAAATAAATAATGACTACAGTCTATCTGTTCACCAAAACAATATGCTACTTAAAGGTTGTTTTAGATGCAGGATGAGCTGGGTTTTGATACAGCATTTATGCCGATAAGGTCAAACATATGAGTGAAAAGCGTTGCATCTACTCTTGTTCTCTGGAAATGTATTTGTCTCCTCATTTGGCAATGTTCAAACTCACTATTTAGGGGCATAGTAATGGTGGCTAGATGTTCGTGTGTGTGTGTGTGTGTGCACGCGCAAATGTCTGTGAGGGTGTTTGCCCTTACGTGCTTGCGCATCTGCAAGTGTGTATGTGTGTGTGTGTGTGTCTGTGTGTGTGTGTGATGCTGTGGCATTCTAAATTGATAGTAACAAAGTTAGACATTAGAGCCTGCAGATATTGTCATAATTCTGATTCATGGCAAAAAAACTCATCCCGATACAACAACAAGAACAAACAGTAGTTTCCTCTGTTTATTAAACAGTATAAAATGAAGGTTGGGTAACCAACACACATCTGTATGAATATGCTGTTTATTTTAAATACCACAACTATAAAATAGATGGATATTTCCAAGACTACTTTATTCTTCATTTCTTAAATTATGACAAAAGTCACAGAAATTTCAGGTAATTAAAACTAAATGAAAATGAAACAGCAAATTAAGAGAATTGCATTGGACTGACAGCATTGGCAGTGGCCCATCATATCAAGGCAATTAGCTGCTGCCAGAGAAGGCGACTGTGGCTATTTTTCTTGTTTAACTCGTTAGAGGGGTCTTCAGCACGGTGCTCACTCATGTCAGACCTCTCTAATTACTTTAAAACCCAAATCAAAGTAGCCACTATCTGCATTGTTCACTGCCCCCTCATCTAAGAATTTAATTAGCCGTTGGTTTTAATAAAATCCCTTTTTGGATGAGAAACATTGTTAATAAAGCTAACTTATCATCTATATTTATCAGTAGTTTAAAAGGATCAGGACAGGTTGTCATATATTACAATCCTTTAGTGTATAAATAGTTCCATAGCCATTGGAGGGACAAGAGGTCTTTAGATGGTCACGACAGTGTTTTGGATGTTCTTTAACATGTAAACAGAATCAGCCGATAGTCAATAACTCATATTTAGCTAAACAGAGAACATATTTGAAAGATATTGTTCCTGACATTGTGCGTTGGTAATCATAGTCAAGGGTTGTTGTTGGTAATGATAGTCGCGGGGTTGTGTTGGTAATAACAGTCTAGGACTGGTGTATGGGTAATAATAGTCACGGGGTGTTGTGTTGGTAATAACAGTCTAGGACTGGTGTATGGGTAATGATAGTCACGGGGTGTTGTGTTGGTAATAACAGTCTAGGACTGGTGTATGGGTAATGATAGTCACGGGGTGTTGTGTTGGTAATAACAGTCTAGGACTGGTGTATGGGTAATGATAGTCACAGGGTGTTGTGTTGGTAATAACAGTCTAGGACTGGTGTATGGGTAATGATAGTCACAGGGTGTTGTGTTGGTAATAACAGTCTAGGACTGGTGTATGGGTAATGATAGTCGTGTGGTGTGGTGTTGGTAATGATAGTGTTATTTTCCTGTTCCATATGATATCCATGAACAAAAGTTATGCAACCGGAAAGTCGGTGGTGTTGTGTTGGTAATGATAGTCACGTGGTGTTGTGTTGGTAATGATAGTCACGTGGTGTTGTGTTGGTAATGATAGTCAAGGTGTGGTGTGTTGTTAATGGTAGTCACGTGGTGTTGGTAATGATAGTCACGTGGTGTTGTGTTGGTAATGATAGTCATGGGGTGTTGTGTTGGTAATGATAGTCATCGGGTGTTGTGTTGGTAATGATAGTCATGGGGTGTTGTGTTGGTAATGATAGTCACGTGGTGTTGTGTTGGTAATGATAGTCAAGGTGTGGTGTGTTGGTAATGATAGTCATGTGGTGTTGTGTTGGTAATGATAGTCAAGGTGTGGTGTGTTGGTAATGATAGTCAAGGTGTGGTGTGTTGGTAATGATAGTCAAGGTGT
>JACXGJ010001452.1:67319-83730 GCA_016801105.1 Esox niger | reverse complement strand
AGTCTGGGCGGCGGTTGTCAGGAGGAGATCTGTGAGTGTTGCCCAGGGGAGGAGGAGTTGGCCCCTGAGCCCTAGATGGGAGACCCTGTTCCCGCTACGCCAGAGCCCTGCCACAGTACCTGCCACCTGTGACGTCCATCTGAATACACACACACACACACACACACACACACACACACACACACACACACACACACACTTTTTATATGAAAAAACAACAACTTGCAAAGCACCATGAGGTGGAGAGTAGTCAGAGAGGAAGAAGGAGAAGCAATCTTCGTCACAAGATAGGTTGAAGAAGGTAGGTTGAAGAAGGTAGGTTGAAGAAGGTAGGTTGAAGAAGGTAGGTTGAAGAAGGTAGGTTGAAGAAGGTAGGTTGAAGAAGGTAGGTTGAAGAAGGTAGGTTGAAGAAGGTAGGTTGAAGAAGGTAGGTTGAAGAAGGTAGGTTGAAGAAGGTATGTTGAAGAAGGTATGTTGAAGAAGGTATGTTGAAGAAGGTATGTTGAAGAAGGTATGTTGAAGAAGGTAGGTTGAAGAAGGAAATGACAGGATGAGGAAGAGAGGGATGTAGGATAGGGGGCATTTTACAGATTCAGCTATGGACATAGGGCAGAAAGCTTTCAAAAGCCTGAGATTCCTGGTGGATCATCGTAAACACTGACTCAATCAAGCACAGTCACACACACACACACACAAAAACGCTTGCCCGCTCACTCACTCACTTGCTAGCTAACTCATTCGCTCACTTATTCGCTCACTCATTGACTCACTCGCTCACTCGCTCCTGGTAGAGCATCCAAATCACATTAGTTTGCTGCCTGCCATCCATCACTCCCACAGACAAAAGCACAAGCTGGAGAGCTACACAAACTGCATGGTAACACGCGAAGCCTTTTAGAAAACACATACTTTTGGAAAACCCACAGAGCAAACATACATGCACAGAACACACACAGACCAACACACAGATCAACACACAATCTAATTAAAAACACCCCAAACCCCTCGGCCTACAGAGAGTAACCCCCTGCTCCAACGGTACCATCTCAAACACACATTACCAGAGAAAAGACAGAACTCTCAGACTGCACAATGGAAGGAAAAATAACCATCCTGGCTTTAAATATTTAAACCGGGCCGAGTTAAGCAGGAGAGCGACATATTGCGAATCCTTTTTTCTGTCTATATCAATCTCCTCTCCTATTAGAGGGGGATGGGGCCTTTATCTAACACTGTGTATTTGTGTGGGTGATGTTGGTGGGGGTGTGCCTTATCTCATGTGGGCCACGTGTGTGTGTGTGTCGGTGGTGGAGGTGCTGCTTACCTAATGGGGTGTGCGTGTGTGTCCTTATCTAATGGGCTGTCTCTTAAGGTAATTGGCTGGGAGAGGGGGAGCAGTAAAGAAGTGGAGAGAGATAGACAGAGTGGAAGAGAGAGATAGACAGAGGGAGGGAGGGAAAGAGGTAATATGTTATGAGACCATATGGCGTCCTATGCACATTGTGCTCAGGGAACAGACAGACAACCAGAGGACTGAGAACAACTCGGAGGGGCCAGTCTGCCCTCCTCACTCCCCTCACTCAGGCTGTCCCTCTTCCCTCTGTCAGTCTTCTTACTCAGTCTGTCCCTCTCAGTCTGTCTTCCTCACTCTCAGTCTTCTCTTTCAGGCTGTCCCTCTCAACCTCTCCGTCTTCTCTTTCAGGCTGTCCTTCTCAGTCTTCTCTTTCAGGCTGTCCCTCTCAGTCTTCTCTTTCAGGCTGTCCCTTTCAGTCTTCTCTTTCAGGCTGTCCCTCTCAGTCTTCTCTTTCAGGCTGTCCCTCTCAGTCTTCTCTTTCAGGCTGTCCCTCTCAGTCTTCTCTTTCAGGCTGTCCCTCTCAGTCTTCTCTTTCAGGCTGTCCCTCTCAGTCTTCTCTTTCAGGCTGTCCCTCTCAGTCTTCTCTTTCAGGCTGTCCCTCTCAGTCTTCTCTTTCAGGCTGTCCCTCGCAACATCTCCATCTTCTCAGTGTTTAAGACAGCGCCGCTGCATCGCTCTAGTTTAGCACCACTAGCATTCTTAACATCTACCTATTTCTCTTCAGATTTTTGTCACCATCTTTCACCTGTTCTCCCACTCCATTCTTTCACCACTGTAGATACAGTACATTCTTGCCTAGACCCGCTTAACTCCCATCCATCCTCTGCCCCCTCTCACCTCTAGACACCCCCCCCCCCACCTGCACCGTCACCGTGCTGAATAGTGAATATCACAACAATCCTCGGCTCCTCACCACTGCTTAATCCAAACCAAACCGGATTACTTGAATCACCTGATAGGCCTGTCCACGTCACATACTCCCTGGGTTGGAAGCCAACACAGACAAAACGGGTTTCAGGTGGGGGGAGGGGCTTACACTAACTAGGCTAACTATATGCATCCCTCTTGTAGAGACACTAGAGTGACTCGGCTTGCAGAGACAAGAGACCGAATGCCACAAAATAATTTGCGATGGCTGAGCTAGAGCAAAGCAGCAGACAGTTAAAGCCCCTCAGCCTGCCTGTCTGCACACACACGTGCATGTGTGTGTGTGTGTGTGTGTGTGTGTGTGTGGGTGCATTTGCAAATGGAATCAAAGCAGCCAGCCTGAGAGCGGGAGGGAGTGGGCCGCTCTTCCAGTTAGCTCATGAAATCTTGTTAAATCGGCCGACTCGAGACCCCCTCAGACTGTTTGATGTGTAATGAGAGAAAACATTAGCAGTAAAAATGGGCTCCCCTCCTCTGGTTCTGGTTCTCGGCTCACGGGAGCCCAGACCCTTAGTTCCACATCTATTTATACATTCATTCCCTTCTCCACTCCTCTACCCTTTAGTTTCTCGCTCATTTTCCAGGCAGCAGTTTGTGTCATTATGGCACACGGTCAGAAAGACTGCATTCCTCTTCTCTGCCGCTGCCTCACTGTCCTTTCTTCAGCAATCCTTCTCTCTTCCTCCTACCCTCCCCCATCTCTCTTCTCTGCTGTCTCCTCCCTTTCTGCCCCTCCCCCAACTCATTCTCTCTCCTTTGCCTCTCTCCTTCTCTCTCTCCCTTGCATTTACCAGGCTACATGCAGCGCAGCACCAACTGAGGAGAAGGGGACAGCGGGAAGTGGGGGGCTGTAAAAGAGCAAAGCCAGATAGTGTCTAAGACAGACATAAACCCTGAGAGAGAACCCCGAGAAAAGAGAGAGAGAAAGAATGAGAGAGAGGGGAGGCAGGATAAACAAGAGATTGAGAGGAAGGGACAAATAGGGAAGTACGCTCCCACTTCGGCAGCTATGGGCGTTCTTCCCTGGCTCCTGCGAGGTCAAAAGTTTACAGTGGTTTTAATTTCACCTTTCCGCAGCCAATCAGAATGCTGTGTTGCCTGATTGTGAACTTTGACCCACTTCAAGAATTTGACTGTCAAGATGGCCCTCACAATTTTTTTCCACCTCTTCTAAGCAGATTCTTAGGTTGTTTTTTCCTAACTTATTTTTTAACATCACTGTTCACAGAAACAATGTGTTTGATCTATGACTGGGACCACTTTCATTACATTACCATCTACAGATCACAGTGTTAACAGGGAGCGACAAAGAATGAAAAAAGAAAGTAGATGGGATATAGGAAGGTAGGGAGAGTCAGAAATGCAATACCTGCTAGGCAAATTACTGAGTCAATGGTGTGCTTGCAATAGCAAGTCTGTAAATGTAGCAGTTGAAGGGTTTAACAGTATTTTACATTTCAGCTAACTTATGAAATAAAAATAAAATTATCCTAGTAGAAAACACATTCAAATTCACAACAATGAAAAATTATATACAACCTTGAGAAACCTACACAACCAAAAAACACAAAGATCCAGAATTCCAGAACAAACTATTTTACTAGGGGCAAACCTTAAACAAATAGGCTACACTAACAAAAAAAGTGCATTTCTTAAAAGTTCTCATTGTGAGTGAAATATTAACAGAACAAAAACACTTTGGAGAAAAACAGAAATCCTGGTCCTGGAGATTTATCATACAGCAGGTTTCTCTCCAACACCAGTTGTGACTAACCTGACTTAGCTTTCCAACTAGCTCATTTTTAGAATCAGCTGTGCAAAATTAGAGGTGGAAAGATGGGATGCAGCTTGAGTCCTACTTTGTTCAATATTTACATCTGCAACCAGGCGGAGCCTACAGCAGCACCAAGACGTTCTGAACTATTTCTGTCTGACCTTGGCCCTGCCAACGGCTCACAAAATGATGACTTTCCAAAAAAGATTCAGATGTCGGGACGACAAATTTCTACCTAGACTAATTGCCCTAGAGCAAACAAATACTTTCACATACCTTAGCCTCAACAAAGCTCTGAATGATCTGAAATAAGTATGGTATTCTACACCAATAAAAAGAATAATCTTGACATCCCAATCAAGACCTGTCTTAAAATACTTAGTCAGTAACAGAACCCAGTACCTTCTATGATTGTGAGGTGTTGGGTGCCCATAAAAAACTACTCACTTAATGGGACAAACGAGCACAGCACTAAGTAAACCTGTCTTGTCATCATTGCCTTCATGACTCTTAATTTAGATATGTAGATGTTAATGTAGTATCTTCATTGTGTTGGTGGATGTTTCTGGCTGAACCTGAGGCAATAGGGACTGGCGAGTCGCAGAAGGATTCGGCGCAGAGATTGGGGCTAATAACTCATCATAATTCCCATCAAATATGGCCGCAAAACGTGATTGTGGTTCTTCTCACATTTTCACCATTCATTTATCGCATAGGGAATATTTTTTCTCTACTTAAAATAGGTTATTAGTTTTTTATAGGCAGAGATATTTACATCTGTTATATTTACTTATGTTCATTAAGGGTCAGTAGGCTACCATAGAGATTGCTATTCAAAAGTAAAAACTATTCAAACGCAGACAGAAATTTCTACACCCATTGCTGCAAGCCAATTGCTACACTAGAACCAATGGGAAAATGCCAGATGCTTTTTACAGTGCAGTTCAAGTTCATTACTTGCAAGCTACAGTAATAGAAATAATTATGTCGCTAGGCAGTGACATAAATGATGGAACATTTTTCAGTGTTATCATATGCAGGATGAGCTCTAGTGATGGGAATTCCAAACCAAACACTCTCTTATGCTGAATATTCAGTTCACGTCATTGTCATAAGAACTATTATGAAACTTTTTTTCAATGCAAATGTAATTTATAAAATCATAGCTTTTTGTTACTAAACATATTTACCTTAAACTATCAGCTAAAATGCGTTAGGCATATGCATGGGCATAAAGATTGGCATAGTAATTGTAAAATATTATTTATATTATTTTGTATTATTTGTTTTTCATAAAATTTAATTTAAATTACACTTATTTTTACTGTGCTATTGTTATGAGAATTGAGTACAGTTTAAATTTTTGAGCATTGTCTTATCGAATATTCAATAGTATACCTGGTCTCGGTATCAAAGTCATCTTTTCTCAAAACTCAACTAAGCCTTGACATAATCTAAAGAATAAAGCATTTCTTGGCTACATGAAAGGGGGAGTACAAAAGGTGTGTGTGTGTAATTATTGACCACGGTTAGTCAAGTAGCTCCCCGTAGTTCCTTTCTCTACATCAGCAGCACAATCCCACCTCCTACCTAACAGCTTACTGTGATAACAAGCCCAATGCATAGGACACAAACACACACAATATTTATATACAATTTTTGGTGCATTTCAAATGATAGTTTACCAAACTTCTAAAGCTAAGCCTTAACTCCTAACCTTTACCATTGTCAGTATTTTCCAAGGCTTCACTATGGTGCCTTCATGTAGTATCGAGACATTTTGTTGAATGTTATCATTTGCAAGGATGCAAACACACACAAATAAATGGTGAATGTACCCAACAAAGTCTATGAAGTAGCTGTTTGAAATGGCAATAGATTAACAGATCTTCATACAAAAAGTAACAAACTCTTGTCTCTTGCATATTAATGAGAAATATATCATTTATTTCAACTTAAACTATCAAAAAATGTAAGAAAATGTTTGATATTTCCAAGTATTCCCAAAATGAGTGTCGTTTTGTGATTGTGTCTAGATGTAATCAAAGTATGTGGTCAGTTTGCATTGACTAGTCTGACGCTGCATAGAGATCAGCAGCGCTGCGCACACCTAACATCCTGAATAATTTGCCTCTGCCTATAGACCTAACCTATTTCAGTGACTATGTTAAACTGAACACAAGAAAAAAAATAGGCCAGACAGCACAGAGAATGTCTTCAAACAGAAACATTTGCCTGGTGAGGATAAATTGTTTTTATTGGTGTCCCTCTCTTGCAAGATGCATGGGCCAGGCTGAAGCCTGACGCTCCTCATTTTATAAACAACGGACACTCCTTAACGAACTTGTGTAGATGTGAAAAACCCGAGGATGCCTTTTCCTCAGAGTATGCTGTGGATGGGCAGGGAGATATACAGGTGAGGTATAAGGCAGAGAGACGGTTCATTTTAAAACCTTAACCTCCTTTCCTTTGACAGTCTCCTCGCTCCTCCCCATTAATGCAGTAATTCAGTGACAGACACAGATGGCCTTACGGCACCATTTCTCTCCCTGAGGAGGGCTTTAAGTGGTGGCTCTGCTCTACACCCTTTTTCACTCCATTGCCTGTGTCTTTACCTTTCTTATGATCTTTTCCCACTGCTGCCCTATGCATGGGTCAGTCTGAAGTTCTGTGTGTTGTTTTTGTTGCCAGTGTTGATTTCAGGGGAAAGGGTGGCTCAGATGAAGGCGGGGTTTAGAGGTGTCGGAGCAAACACAATAGTAAGTGTGTAAAGGTGTCTGAGTGTACATGTCGGACGGCGCGTTGCCATCGCCAGTTGCCCTACAAACCTACACTAACCCAAAGTCCCTCAGCCTCTGTCCTGCAAGGGACACATGGAGCAGCAGATACAGGTAGGTGTCTGTGCAGAATGTTATCTCCAGCCCCTCTGAGACGGCCAAAATAAAGGGGAATTGGGCATGTTGCTAGCCTGAGGGAGAGTGGATGAGACTTAACCCTTTGGCTATGGCTATTTACTAATTGGCCTGTATAAAAATAATCCCCACTTAATTTTAACTGTGCCAATATATTCCCAATTTTTCCTGACCCTTCAAAGTCCCTTCACTAAAAGCAATGTCTCCTTCTCTACTTTCCACCCCTCCTCCTTTCTCAAATAGATGACTGAAGAGCAGAGTGTAACTTGTTGAAAATAAGAACCACAGTGTCGTTGACCTTGTGGCTATTGCCTTGGCATTGTTGACAGCAACAAGAAACCCTGAACAAACACACAAAAACCTTTACTCCAGTTGACACTAACTGCCTTTTAAACTGAGGTGGGTCTGGGACGCTTTACTATCCTTGTACAACCTAACCACAACAGGACTAAGGTTCAAATCAAACCAGACACTGCTTAGGCTATAGCTGATCCATTCACAAACTAAGCAGGGTTAATGTTCTGTAGACACACCGGTGACAGAGGACATAAAATATCAATCATGCAACCCCATTTCATCATCGTCTGCGTAGACTAGAATGGTAAATGATAGCTCTATGCAGCCTTTGTCTATAGTCTAGGAGCCAGCAGTCTCCAGAGGGCACCAGAACAAGCAGGCCATCCCTGTGGCCAAGCGAAGCCATCATTAGCTGGAAGACCCAGCTTTTAGGCTGAACACCAGTGAACAGAGCTAAAGGTCAAACCTCAGGTGAATAATAGATGAGTTTTTTTCTTTTCTCTGGACCTCTGGACCCCACTCCACTGTAGGCTCTCTTTTCCTTCTCCCTCTCCTCTCACACTCTCACTTTCCTTCTGCTCTCTTTCTCACTATCTATCTCCCTGCCCTCAGCTCTCATGGGCTCTTGATCCCTCTGCTCTTCCCCCTCCATCTTCTCGCTCTCCTCTGTCCTCGACTGTCTACATCCACTCCCTCTCCTCTTCATTACTCTCCCTCTCCTCCTTTGTTCCACAATCCTTATCTCTCTATCACTCGTCTCACCCCCTCTCAAACCAGAGAAGGGATGGATTTATTTTTAGCTCTGTGTGAGAGCGAGGGAGTGAGATCGTGCTGGGCTACCACAGACTCTCCACAAGAGCTTTAAGGAGACCTGTCACAGAAGTGTGACTGACGAATGCTTTCTTTTTCCGCTAACGCACATGTGTCAGCAGTAGCAGTAGAAGTGGCACGAGTCTCTCTCTCTCTCCCTCTCATGTAGCTGCATGCTCTTGTAGGTCAGACATCTGCATTCTCCACTGTCCATTTCACCTGTGCCACCAACCCTCACCAGTCAACTGTAGGTTGAATTACTTGGTTAGTGTAGCGTTAGCTGACTGAGAGGTTAGCGTAGCGTTAGCTGACTGAGAGGTTAGCGTAGCGTTAGCTGACTGAGAGGTTAGCGTAGCGTTAGCAGTCTGAGGTTAACATGGTGTTAACTGCTTAAAAAGAGATGTAATTTTCAATGGCACACAGTCAGACAATGGGTCAGGGAGATTCTGGTACCTTCTGATTATGTTTTAAATTAGCTGTTCTTCCCCTTTAATATGCACTTCAAACAATTTTCCATTCATCCAGACCAGAAGGATGGACAAATGGATTTAATTTACAAGTGGAGGTAGGCCATATCCACTTTCCTTTGTAATTAGCCGGTCATTGTTAAATGAACATGAGAATATCTTATTATACAAATGTATAAAACATGTGACTTTCTCCATCCTAGATAGTCACAACATAAACCCTACATACTGTAGAAAAGAGATTGGACGTCCCAGGTTGAGTAGTATTCTTACAGAGTACCAAGCAGACCACCACAGTCTAGGTTTGACTATGCCAGTGGCTAACGAGTTGCTGGGACTGCCCATTGGCAATGCACACTACACTAGCCGTATTTGCTCATATAGGGGATGGGAATTGTCAGCAGGGATTTCCTGATGTGGGGCTGGATGGGTCTTCTGCAGTGAACGTGGTTGATGGCGTTCTGATTCCCTATAGGCACTTCAAACATCCTATTAATTTTCATGTCTGTGATTCCATGCTCAGTTTGGCCGTGTGGAAAAGATAGGGTTGAAGCTACAACTTCCCTATCTCCAGCATCAGTTTGAAATCCATAATTTGGGCAGAGAAAGCCACAGAGATCAAAAACAAAAACCTGCACACTTTGCTTGATGAAACAGTGACCCAAACAGAGGAATAGACATAATGTTGTGACATTTTATTCTGTTAGATGTGTTATATTAAATAAAATTAGATCTTTTTTCAGGAGTTTGAGAGGAGAATGAAAGGAAGAAATCAGCAATCAGGCTGCATATTAAGGAGTGTGCCCTGCAGCTTGTTAGTCTGGAAGTATCATCAGTAGCAAATGTACATCCCCACACTTACCAGGTTAGGTAACCAGCGTCCCTCTAATATTAGTACCAGAACACAACAACCTC
This sequence comes from Esox niger, assembly GCA_016801105.1. Lineage (NCBI taxonomy): Eukaryota > Metazoa > Chordata > Actinopteri > Esociformes > Esocidae > Esox > Esox niger. Next base: position 74,274 of record JACXGJ010001452.1, on the reverse strand, counting down.
TAAATGAGTAGTCAGGAGAGAGGCAATTGGACAACATCAGCCTTTGAGGGCAAGCGCCAAGGCAACTAAAGATGGGCATGAAGATGGGATGGAAAGGGGGCATCGGAGCTGGCAGTCTATCCACTTCCTGATGATGATGTGCACTGCCAATGTGATATCAGTACCCATAAACGGGGGGAAGGGGGGTTTGGAGTTAGGAAGTGGTCATGCAACAGTTGGGTTCAGTACTTGAAGCCACTTGCTGTAATATTTACCACAGCTCCAACTCCTTCTAACTACTACACTTAATCATTTGTTTGTCAACCAAATCCTTACCCACAAATGTCTGTATTCCCTAGGCCTGAGCCTGAGCCTAACCCTAACCTTAACCTCAATCATCTAACAATTATGCCCAAACTTAACCTAGACCTAATGCCTAACCCTAACAATTAATGCCTAAACCTAAAATAAGCCCCAATTCTAAAACAATGCCCAATTGTATTTTTCCCTAAACCACACACATAAGCCAGACATTTCAGGTTTTAATAACTTTGTGGGGAGTTCTGGTTACCATCCAGAAACCATGTTGAAATATGATAATCTGGTTCCAACCCTCTCACTGAGGCTCAAAAGGAGGTAACAGCCTGGTTCTTTCAGACGTTCCGCTGGACCAGTTGTCGGTCTCACTGCTACAACATGACACATTAATGTTCTCTCCAATAAACAGTGTGTAGTGGTCAGTGAGGAGCCGACCCAGCAGGCTGACCTCTCCATGCACTCTACAGGTGGCAGCCAGCCCCATTAGACACACACGTCACATATCACTGACGCTCACTGGCTAACCGCTAAGTGGATCTGAATGGACAATCACACAAAGTGACAAGCACAGAAACAGACACTCTCACACACACACACACACACACACATCCAGACTAAGACCCTAGGCAGCAACAATTGTGAAATAGCCTCAGAGCCATGCACATACATGAAAAAACACATTCACCACTACTCTGTCTCCCCACTTTTTTCTTGTCTCTCTCGTCTTGTATCTCTCTCTCGTATCTCTCTCTCCATTCCTCCCTCTTTTTGACCAGCTAAATATTTAATCAGCTGGCAGAAGAACCCACAACCCCCAAGGCCAGGGCCTAAGGTTCTCCTTTGTTTGTTTCTTCTCAGAGGAAAGAAGGGGCAAAGAGGGAGGTTGTTCAATGACCTTAACCCCAGTGAAGTGCCTGTGATTGGTCACTTTGAAGTTGCTCTTCTCCTCTGTCTGACTCCCTTTCCCCTCCTCTCTCCACACATGTGTGTATTGTGTGTGTGTGTGTGTGTGTGTGTGTGACAGAGTGTGTAGCACGCTGCTCAGTTCAGAACTGGATGAACGACCTTGAGCCTGCGCGCAGGGTTGTGTTGCCGTGGCAACGAAGCCTCGCGCAACCAGTAACAGCTGGATGCAATAGCACTCCCTGAATTTTTGCGGGAGTCGCCACGTTAATAAAAACGACACTCTTCGCCTTCCTCCCTCCATCCGTCTCCACCTCCCTCTACACCCACCACCCCCTCCCGGACCTGTACTCTCAGACAAAAGAAAACAGTAACTCTGTAAATCATTGACTTATTACACACCAGTCTGTTGGATTTAGAGGTAATGCATTGGTCACTCAGTTTATGGATTGGTAGCATAGAAATAATGTATAACAATAAGAATAATACAATAACAATAATAATGTTATTAAATAGTAATACATGCCACTTTTTACCTTGTTTGAAATAACCAAGGGGGAGGAACAAAGATGGAGTAAGAGAACGTAAGGGAATATTATAATGTTTCACATACAGTACATTATTGAATATTATAGCTCAATCTTTTTATGTTAATCTAAACAGTCCTACAGGCTTGTTGCCATTTATGTCAGTATTTGGATGTTGTGAAGGGGATATTGGTCTGTGCATAGACAAGCCAGTGGACTTAAACTGGTGAAGGCGCTGTGCGGTGCTGAAGGATGTCATAGAGTTGGTTTCAACCAATGCCATCTGTAAACCATTCCAGGAGCTTGCTAGCTAGTGTTTTACACACACATGCGCGCGCGCACCCGGCTGCCAGAAGGCACAACACCCACATGAGACAATGCCATCCCCGACACGCACGCATGTACACACGGACACATGCAAAAACATACACACTGAACTGCACGCACTTACTTAACACACCTCCCTGACACATACACGCACTCCTCCCAAAACACACACAGATGCACAACACACAAAAACCCTCCTCACTTTCCAGTTATTAAAAAGCAGACTTAACATAACATGAGAGCTGCAATTCTGTCGTAAAAAGGGGAGTAAGAATCAAATAAGTTATAAGGAAAGAGGGTCTGAAAAGGAAGAGACAGGGCAAAGGATGAAACAGGATGAAACAGAGGGTGAGAACAGCAAGTTAGTGGAAAAGATGGAGAGGGTGGGGGGATAGAGAAAGAGACGGTGGGGGGAGAGAAAGAGAGACACAGAGAGAGGAGAGGTTAGAAGAGACCACAAAAACATGTGGAATCAGAGCTGCACTTCCAAACCTCATGTTAAATGTATGACAACATTAAAGACACTGAATATTCCTCAAATCATACAGATCTGGAAAGAATTTGAAACCAAATCAAACATCAACAAACTCCTGTATCTGTTAAGCAAAATACCACAATGTGCAACCACAGTGCCAAGATGTGTGACTTGTTGCAATGAGGAAAGGGCAACTAGTGGAACATTAACATTGTTAACCTAACCAGAGGCCTATACTATAAAACAGCAGAACATAGCATCAGCGTGTAAATTAGCTAGAATGATGTGTCTGCATCAAGTAATTGTCTCTGGCCCCCTCCCAGCTAGGGGTAGTGACGAGCTCTACAGCAGACTAGCGCAACTCGATTGCTGGCTGAAAACTGAGTTCTGCCCATCGCAGGAGGTAGTGTTTGAAGATAACTGGCTCTCTTTTTGGGACTGGCCCAGAAATAGGGTCAGGCCTGATCTGCTGAAGAGCGACAGACTTCATCCTAGCTGGAGCAGTGCTCTGCTTTTATCTAGGAACATTGACAGGAGTCTCACTCCTATAGCCTCACCATGAGATAGGATGCAGTACAGGCTCCAGAGTAGTTAGTACAGCTTTGCCTATTGCGACTGTGACTCGTTCCAGGCTGAGAAAAGTTAAACAAGCACGCGCTAACAATAGCAACCTTATTAAGATAAAACCTTCCTCCACCTCGGTCACAAATAAAAATGACTATATTACCTCGCATCTCAAAATGGGACTCCTAAATGTTAGGGCCATTGCTCCAAAGGTAATTGCACTAAATGAATTGATCTTTGATCATAAACTTGATGTTATTTGATTATGTGAAACATGGCTGAAGCCTGATGAATTTACTGCCCTAAATGAGGCCTCTCCTCCTGGCTATATTAGTAATCATATCCCCCGTGCATCCCGAAAAGGAGGGGGTGTTGCTAATATCTATGACAGTAAATATAAATGTACTCTTAAACACATCACTGGTTTTCATTCGTTTGAAGTTTTGCTCATGAAAGTTGATGATAAATCGTTTTACATAGACACTATTTACAGGCCGCCCGGGCCATATTCAATGTTCTTTAATGAGTTTCCAGAATTATTGTCTAACCTTGTAGTCATGGCAGATAGTATTCAAATTTTTGGCAATTTCAATATTCATATGGAAAACTCAAACAACCTTTTTCAAAATGCGCTTGAAGCCATTATTGTCTCAGATCCAATGCACAGCCACAATCATACCTTAGATTTAGTCCTGTCACAAGAAATAGATATTTTAGATGTAATAATTTCCCCCTTAAATCCTGGAATATCAGATCATGGTCTTATTATATTTTCCGTTAAAACAATAAGTCCATTAGCTCTGCCAACAATGAGTTTCAAAAGCTGCACTATAAATTCTCGGACTACAAATAGATTTCTTGATATTCTTCCAAGCATGCTCATCAGTGACAAAGTAAATAAATCTGCAAACGATCTAATGCATCTACAAACGATCTAATAATAAGATTTTAACTCAAAACAGCAAAATACTTTAGATACGGTTGCACAACTAAAAACAAAATATGCTACAAGAAACTTGCCCCCTGGTACACAGAAAATACTAGAGCACTCAAGCAAGCATCCAGAAAATTGGAGCGAAAGTGGCGCTCCACCAAGTTGGAAGTATTCAGATTAACCTGGATAGACAGCACACTAAAATACCGGAAAGCACTCACATCTGCTCGATCAGCGTATTTCTCCAACCTGATTGAGGTGAACAAAAACAATCCAACATTTCTCTTTGATACAGTTGCAAAGTTAACTAAAAAGCAACGCTCAACAAGTGAAGTGGGTCTGTAATGAATACATGAACTTCTTTGATGAAAAGATCATCACCATTAGAAAACAAATAACTGACTCCTCCTCAAATAATTACAAATAAATGTTACGATATTTGTACAACATGAATGTTATACATGGATGGTCTTCAACCATCGTTTATTGAACAGCATCATGGCATGTCTAGTTTCTTTGGTTGTTGTACTCCTCTCAGTTATGATATGGCAATATACACTAATTTATACAGGGGGCGTAACTGCCCAGAATTCAACAGAGTACTATACGCCCATTAGCTAATTACAGTCGTGAGCTTTGACAGAACGTGGCTTCCTGTGGACATGTTCTGTTGTTATCTAAACACATACAACTAATAACAAAGCGTACATTCATACAATATTCTCCCACCAGGCAGAGCAGAACGTTGTGCCCGTGACTGAAAATTGGTGTGAACCAGCTAGCCTTATTTGTTGTTGTGGCAGAAACTGCCAAATAGTTTGAAACCCTTATTTGATTTGTCTCAAATGTTCTGTTTGTGATCAGGTACTGCGAAATGTTTGATTCTCTGACCCACTAACCTGCTGCAAACTGTTGAACTGTATGTCTTTGTGGCCCTGGTTAGTGCTAAGGTTGTGACTTGACCCTGCTTTTTTCCCAGTACCATGCTGTTCTGTGTGGTTCTGTGTGGAGGCGTTTTCATCACGCACATAATTGTTGCCTGACCTTGTACTTCTTTTGTTGATTTCTTGCTATTTCTCAGCTGGATGGGAACGTTCCAGATCCCACAAATTGCCTCCTTTTTTACCTCTGACTTGGGTATGCCCCACTTATTCAACCGCTGGGTCACTCCTTCCCTTTGGGTGTCTGTTTCTTATGGGTACATACAATTGTTTGTTATTTCAGTGTGTATGGGTATGCACATATTGTAGATGTGGGTATGCTTGTATTTAACTGCTCCTTTAGGCATGACTGTTTTATGGGTTGACCGATTATAATCTTTGCCGATAATTGGATGCAATATTCATCATTTTTGCAATAATCGGAATCGATAATTGGTCTGTTATGACGTCAGAGAAAATTTGTTTTATTTTAAATGCACTCCTCCGGCTCAGATACAGCCGCATGTCTCTGAAAGCTTTCTGCTTGTAGTGTGGCTTAATGTCCTGCAGTATTATCTGACTGGTTTTACCTCACAAGTAAATAGCCAATAAACACTGTATGCAGTATCTGTAAGACAGACATGAAAAAGAGGTTTGCAGAGGCTGAGACAATAGGCTCTTTTCTCAAAGGTAAGAATGCTGACATTGCTGAAGTTGAAATAAACAACACAATAATATATGCTGAAGTTGCAAAATCATGACAATCTATTTATATTATGATAATACCCAGTATACATTTTTTATGGACAAACGTCACTCCGCTGAATGTGCCTGAACTAAGGTTTTGGCATAGTCCACTAGCAGAAGAGACATTGGAAAGTGATTTTTCCGGACCCCTGTTTAAAAGTGCAAACATAATAAGGGATTTTAGGCAAAAGCAATATCTTTTAAATCAGTCACACCTTTTACGCCAGAGTCCCTACGTAATACGCTTTGTTGCAGTAAAAGATAAGTAACACAAAATTTGAGTTTATTGATATTTTTGTGTAACAATGTCAGCACTAAGGCAAATAGATAGTAGATGGTAGCTAGGTACTTAGGTTTAGCATAGGTAATGTCAACTTTGCTAACATTAAAGTTTCACCTCGGTAATGAAACTTCATTGCTTATCTTATGCACTTTACTAAACTGGCTTGCTAACAAACTACATGAACATGAGTATTATTCAAAACCAATATCTAACGTCGAGTGTCATAGCCAATTAGCAAGAGCTAGTTGAATGCAATAGGTACAGTAATTTAAACAAGTTTACTGACTGACTGAAAACAAGTTCACTTGCTGACCGTTCATTTTGCCAGCTGTTTTGCAAAAAACTTGACAATGTTCATTCTTGCACATCACTTAAACCAAGGCTGTTCATACTGTAAGATGAAGCAATTGGAGAAATACTCAGCCAAAAATAATGTTGGTTGTAATCACAAGTTCCCTGTTTGTTATCACTTTAATACATGCTGTTCAGTACTGAAATCACGATATACCGTGGGGAGAAAAGGTATTTGATACACTGCCGATTTTGCAGGCTTTCCTACTTACAAAGCATGTAGAGGTCTGTAATTTGTACCATAGGTACACTTCAACTGTGGGAGACGGAATCTAAAACAAAAATCCAGATTTTTGTGGCCCTGGTAAGTGCATTTTATTGCATGACATAAGTATTTGATACATCAGAAAAGTCATGCAATAAAATGCAAATGAATTATAAAAAAAATCATACAATGTGATATTCTGGATTTTTGTTTTAGATTCCGTCACTCACAATTGAAGTGTACCTATGATAAAAAGTACAGACCTTTAGATGCTTTTTAAGTAGGAAAACCTGCAAAATCAGCAGTGTATCAAATACTTGTTCTCCCCACTGTGTGTATATATATATATATATATATATATATATATATATATATATATATATATATATATATATATATATATATATATATATATATATATA
>JACXGJ010001452.1:0-67219 GCA_016801105.1 Esox niger | reverse complement strand
AGGGCTGGACAGATTCCCCTATGAACTGGCCAAAATAATTCTGCAATGTTCTCCCACTATACATGCACAAAATGTCTGGCAAGGCCGGTAATGACGACGTACTGTTTCCTACCTCTGAATGATGCTGTTATTACCGTTTTGCACAATAAAGGCATAGCTCTGTAAATAGTAGGGTCATGTAGGCTTCACGTATACTCACAGACATCATTCAATGTGAAACATTTCGATATATCTCCATGCAGAGAAAAGGAATTTGCCCAAGCTGATTGATCGTCTTGGGCAAATCTGAGATAGGTTCATGGAATGGATATTTCTATAAGAGCCCCTCTGCTGCATTAGTCAACTGCTTAAAACGTAACTCCACAGAGCGAAGAGACAGGGTTGCATGCTGTCATCTTTACATTTCACCATCAAGTATCTTGACCATTATATGCAACATAGAAAAATATGGTTATATTAATAAAGATGTGCAAAATATATTAACTGTGCATAAACATTGTCCTATATAACTCTCAATCCCGTATCCCAAATATGCTGAACCTGATCATTCTGCTTTGTCTGTTCTCTGATCACTAAATCTGTGAACTCATGCCTGCGCCAAGCCTACTTGGTTAAAACAGCTCCCTTAAAATTTATCCGAGAAATTGACCTATGAGGGATTCAAAACGACACACCCTTTTTGACAGCTAACTTTCTGCACTTAATATTGAGGAACCACTACTTCCTCCATTCTAACCTATATACTGGTTTTGTTTACTGGGGATCCACACAACGTATGTCAATTTCTCACACTTGTTTCACTACTGGATGGACAAATGTTCAGTTTTTAACACAGACGAAAGCCTCTTGTCAGAGATCAATGTTTTGGGGGACAATGCAAAATATTACCTATCTATTCAACAGAGGAGAAATAAATTGTTTCAGGTACAAAATAAAACAAAGTTTTCTTCGGTTAGGTTTTTTCAAAACATTTCTGTGAAATTTGCAGCAAATCAAGCCAACCTCAAATAAGCTATGCTGCTTACCTCTGGATATGTTGAGACACTAGGTGCACTGAATTGTTCAAATAGTGCCGTAACGATACACATGTTACTGTTAGCACAAGCACTCCTAATGGTTTGTGAACCCGAATGAACACATTTTCAATACACATAAAACGTCTACAAACCCCTGTTAGAATGCCAGGTTTTTGTGATGTAAAAGAATGAGACAAAGATAAATAATGTAATAACTTTTTTCACTTTAAATGTAACCTATAAAGTGAACAATTCAATTGAAAAACAAACAAAAATCTTTGAGGGGGAAAATGAAAAATAAAAACCTAGAATAACCTGGTTGCATAAGTGTGCACACCGTCGTATAACTGGTTTATACTGAACACAGCCACATCCCCAATCACATTCAAACTAATTTTAAATAGAAGTCATTACACACCTGCCATTATTTAAAGTGACTCTAATTAACCGCAAATAAAGTTCAGCTTTTTTAGTAGGATTTTCCTGACATTTTCTTAGTTGCATCTCAGTGCAAAGCCATGCATCAGAGGGATCTCATTGCTGAAAGATATCAGTCAGGAGAAGGGTACAAAATAATTTCCAAAGCATTTGATATACCATGGAACACAGTGAAGACAGTCATCATCAAGTGGAGAAAATATAGCATAACAGAGACATTACCAAGAACTGGATGTCCCTCCAAGATTCATTCATGACTTAAAAACAATAGAAGATATCAATAGGTTAAACTATCCATTTACTAAAAGGAAAATGTCCACAATCATTATGGCTGCCATCAAGAAGAAAACTGGTCAGGGAGGCTTCCAAGAGGCCTACAGCAACATTAAAGGAGCTGCAGGAATTTCTGGCAAGTACTCACTGTGTGCTACATGGGACAACAATCTCCCGTATTCTGCATATAAATGGGCTATGGGGTAGGGTGGCAAGAATGAAGCCTTTTCTCACAAAGAAAAACATCCAAGCCCAGCTGAAGTTTGCAAAAACAAACATCAAGTCTACCAAAAGCATGTGGGAAAATGTGTTATGGTCTGATGAAACCAAGGTTGAACTTTTTGGCCATAATTCCAAAAGGTATGTTTGGTGCAAAAACAACACAGCACATCACCCAAAGAACACCATACCCACAGTGAAGCATGGCGGTGGCAGCATCATGCTTTGGGGCAGTTTTTTTCAGCTGGCACCAGGGCCTTGGTCAGGGTGGAAGGAATTATGAATAGTTCCAAATACCAGGCAATTTTGGCCCAAAACCTTCAGGCGTCCGTTTGAAAGCTGAAGATAAAGTGGAAGTTTACCTTTCAGCATGACCCAAAGCATACATCCAAATTTACAAAAGCATGGCTTCACCAAACTGCAATGTTTTGGAATGGCCCAGCCAGACCTGAATCCAATTGAATATATCTGTGGGGTAATCTGAAGGAAGCTGTGCACAGGAGATCTGACAGATTTGGAGTGCTTTAGCAAAGACGAGTGGGCAAATATTGCTTCGTCAATATGAGCTATTCTAATTAGACTCCTACCCAAAAAGACTAAGGTGCTTCAACAAAGTATTAGTTTAAGGGTGTGCACACTTATTATTTTTTTCCCTCAAAGATTTCAGTTTGTTTTAAATTTGAATTGTTCACATTATAGGTCACATTAAAAGTGGATAAAGTTCTGACATTATTTGTCAAAAAATTTACATCACAAACACCTCCCATTTTAACAGGGGTGTGTAGACTTTTTCTATCCACTGTACTTGACGCACACATGCTTTCGCATGGTATATGGATGGAAGCAAGGAGATTATTTTTGCAGTGTCTAGAGAACCAACTCTAGAGACTACAAAGTGCATAGGGCCTTATGCCACCTGGATATCAACTCCAAAAATGCTGCCTGGAGCAGTATTGCTACTACAGTTGTATCTGTGCAGTTGAATGAGATAGCTAGTATTGTGGGAAACAGGTGCTGGTGATTCTGCTAAATTGGAGCAGAATGATTCGCATTGTACAATTTGATACAATGTTAGCTAACAACAACAGTCAGCTATCTACTTTATAACTTTTTTTATAGTTGGTTAGGTAGTCTACTGTAGCCACTTTAATTATTTTATTTTGCAGATTATCAAATTTTGCTTGAACAATGTAGATTCGACATTGTAAATAATACAACATATGATAAACCTGCCATATTTTATTAGTTAGCTATTGTCAGACTATATGCCACACGTTGCCACATATTCCTTTCATTGGGAACTTGAACTTCTGTGGTAACATCGCAACTGTAAAACCACGCACAAATTGAAATTATTGAACGCATGCGTAACACCAAATGCACCGCAATGCAATATTGCATTGGAAACGTACCTTTTTGGATTGCTTCATGAATGACTTCCGGCACAAAGCAATGAGTTTGACGTATCTGATGGACCTCAGGCGTCACTCTAACAGAGCTAACTGATACATTTGAAGTGTTCCCAGGCCACTTGCCCACACAGACTATTGAAGAGTCTATTACAAAGGGCTTCATCCATTACTACTACTACTGCTACTGCTACTACTGCTGCCGCTGCCACTGCTACTAATATTAATGTAGACCCTATGATGTTCACTGTTGAATATTAAATGCAGCATACTCCAATAATCCTAAAAAAAATACTGACTCAAGCACAAAAGCCTTGTACTTGTTGACTTTAAGATTAACAAATAAACCTACTTACCTGTTTCAATTGTGTTTTTTGTATTTTTTATTTGCTCCCAAAACCACTTAACATTGTGAAGGTTGCCTTACATGCTATAAGAATTAATCTAAGCAACAAATTAATTTAATGAAGTGCACACATTTAATAATTGTAGTCAGACCCAGTTGTGCCTTAATGATGGGGCACAACTAGGCTGATATTGATAAGCCTTGTAACTGTTGCATTTACACAGATTGCATTTTTTGGCCAGCTTTCCTTCCAGCTTTTGGTACCGGCAACTGTGTTGCATTTAGCCTGGGTTATATTTTTATATCCCTCATATTTCCTTAAAATTATCGTTTTCTCTTCTTGAGTGAAAGATGCGGCTCTGGTACGCTTCCTGTAAATCATATGATGCAAACACCGCCCCTTTTATGTGAACGCGCTCGTCTCTAGATTAGGAACTAATTAGGAATTAATCAAATTGATAACCACCATCGTGACACCGCTTAAAGGTGCCTGCACACGGGCGGCTGTATGGGACACTGAACCGCGAGATAAATACGCCTATTCTCTGTACACCCATGCGGGGGTGACAATGACAGCGGCGGAGTTTGCGTTGGTTACCATTGTAACAAAACTGATCCGGCGAAGTTAGGTTTTGGTACGTCGTCGTCAAAAAGTTGACCTACAGATGGTGTATGTTTTTGTAAATGTGAAGGCCAAGCAATTGTTAATTTTTAAATACGCAATGTAATAGTCTAGGTAAGCAGAATATTTGCTATTCTTATCTGTGTGTAATATTATTCTTGTTATAATTATTAGGCTATATATTGTTATAATATTTTTTTTAATATAATATGAAAAAATAAAATAAACATGTATGCAATAACTTTCTTTTAAAAAGGAACATAGCATTTTATCATATTTAAATATAGCCTACTGATTAGAAGGAAATGGGAATATTATTTAGGAAAGGACCAAGAATTATAACCAGCAATATTATCACAATATATATTTTAGATGGGAACATTCTTTATTAAATAATTAAGTCATTATAATGATCATTTTTATTATCACAAGAAACGTAACAATATAGGAACATTCATTAATAATGGAACATGTAATTGTAACCACCGTTATCACAAACGTTATCGCAGGCTATATAAATGGAAACCTACAATAGTGTAATATTATTCACGTAGTGCTATTTTTTAAATCTAACATTTTTTGGGATGGGTAAAATGTCATACCAATTATTTCGAATTTGTATTTTAGATTTTTTGCGGTGATTTGGTAACTTCCGCTTATGTGAACGGATTCTGCTGCATCGACGACCACGGAAAGTTTGAAATATTTCCAAGTATGACACATCAGTTTTCTCAACAGAGACTTCAGCCGTTAGGGGGCCTTTCCGATTCCACTCCGTTGTGACGGACTTTGCAATGAATGCTATCCGGCGCAAAACGGAGTGCGTGAATCTAATGTGAATGAGGCATGATGTCCACCAGATTTGTCAAACTTGTTGCGTTGCACTGGAAGTTATTCATTGTCAATGAAGCAATCCGAAATGGTACATTTCCAATGTGATGCTACATTGTGGTGCGTTTGGTGTAACGCATGCGTTCAATATTTTCAACTCGTGCGTGGTTTTACAGTTGCGGTGGTCCGACGGAAGTTCAAGTTCCCAATAAAAGGAGTACGTGGCAACGAGCTGCACATAGCATGACCACAGTCAACTAATAGAAGTGGTAGGTTTGTCACATTTTATATTATTTACAATGTCAAATTTACTTTGTTCAAGCAAAATTTGATAATCTGCTAAATAAAATAATGGTGGCTACAGTAGCTTACCTAACCAACTTCAAAACGTTTTAAGTAGATAGCTGACTGTTGTTGTTAGCTAACATTTTATCAAACTACATTCTGCTTTAACTTTGCTGAATCACCAGCACCTGTTTTCCACAATTATTGTATCTCATTCAACTGCGCAGATATAACTGTTGTTGCAATCCTGCTCCAGGCAGCATTTTTGGAGTTGATGTCCCGGTAGCAATATACACTTGTCATAGGTTCGTTAGAGACTGAAAAATAATCTCCCTGCTTCCAACCGTATTGCCTTGCGAAAGCACATGTGCGTCAAGTACGAAAAAATACGTACTCAAAATGTTGACATATCTGGTGGACATCAGGCGTTAGTTGATAGCTACGTACCTCAACGCACAGCAGACACCTAAGGAAGCTTCACTCAGCTTTGGCAGCTGACTCCTTAGCTTAGTGAGTAGTGCATCAATCTCACAAAAAGGTTGTAAATTCAATTCTCACATGAGGCACGACATTAACTAAATTTTGTTGTACTGTACTTGTTCAATGACAATAGAGTTGAATCTGATATAAAAAAGGAGGATTCAATTAAAAAAGGTAGGCAATATTAAACAAAAGATAACATTTTCAACAATGTGTTTTCTCGCTGTTTGTATATTTAAACTAAAATGATCTAATGGGCAAACTTGTATGGTTAGCTATGCCCAGCTAATTAAGCAAATGTTAGACGTTAGCCAAGTAATTTAACAAATCTTTGCCAGCAATGATGAAGGTATACAGTAGCATTAGTGCTAGCTATCTCTAACTGGCAAAACCTGGACACCTGGGAGCAAATAGCATCTGGTTTTAATTCCACCCCGGGTGTAAATATCATTGTTGGCTACGGAAAACTGGTGCAAATAGTGTCTGCATTGTTTGAAATAGCCTTCCTTACGTAGCAAAATGTGTTTCAACGTTAAATATGCAATAGGACAACATTCGTATATCCAAAATTTGACTTCCAATTCTTGTCTTGTAAATACAAGTCTTGTTTTTTTCCTTTTGTTGACCAGAGTTGACCAACTGAAATGCGTTTGTCTATTAAATAATAATGTTGTGAAATTTGGCTACATTATGGAACACTGCAAAACAATTCTTAACTAGATTTAAATATACAGAGATTTAGAAGCTAAGTAGTTTCAGTAAGTGATCTGCGCTTATAAATTTACGCAGAGCTGTCAAACTCTCTTCTACAGCCATTGCCTAGCCATCCTATGGAAACTGACATAATTTGAATGGTATTAGTAGAGACATTTTTAAAATTGGCTTCCAAATAACTTATTCAGACTGGAAACGTGATTTTGGAATCAAAATATTATTGGAATAAATATTAGCAAAAAGATAGTTGATTATAAAAATAATTGCGATCTGGCTCATTATTGCCATTAGGCAATTATGTAATAATTGCAACAGCTGTAGGTGTAGCCTATATGCTCAGTTCGCAAAGATAGCATAGAGTTCATTCTGCTGACTAATATAAATAAAAAAAACTTTCTTGGATCATAGTGTTTGTGTTTCTTGCTGTTGAAATGTAAGCTATTGTATGGCTATTTAAAAACATGTTTGGTAGCGTTCTACATGGCCGTTATTCCAGAATTTTAATGACCATAGTGGCCATCCAAAAAAAGTGTAGCGTAAACTGCACCGGATATGTGCCTGTTCTCTGTGGTACAGAACAGAAGGTTTCAGCATCTACTTCGTTGCTCAAGTAATGTTACAAATGTCCCTCTCCTAGCTATTACAACAAACATGCGGTACCCACACTATGATTGTAAATCAATGTTTGTGCCATGTTTATATGTTACAAATTTTACTTTACTTTCCAATAGTTGATAATATTGAACGCATGCGTCACCTGAAACGCAGTTCAATGCAACATTCAAATCTTCATATTTTTGGACACTTACATTAACACTTAATGACTTCGGATTACAATAAAGAATTTATACATATGGTGAAAATTAGCCATTATGCAGTGTCCGTTTTGCAACGGAAACAACCTCTACGGCATTCCGATTCCACTCCGTTGTGGATGGTCTCCATTGAAATGAATGACATTAGGAAATATAATGGTGTGCTTGAATTAAGTGGGAACAAGCCCTTAAAAGTTGATTCTGCATACAAATGTAACGTCATACTGCTGGAGACAAAGGAAGACACTTTGCATTCCTCTCACAGGGGATACAGACAGCTCAGTGAAGAGCAGAAACCTGAGGATATGAGATGTACTGAGACACTGGCTGGGAGGAGCGAATCACATACTACAGCCTCTCCATGAATGACCTCTTCACCTTCTCTCCTGCTTGATCCACCTATTTCTGTCTTATTTTGCTCACTCTTGCATACCTTCCTCACCACCCTCACTATTTTCTCTACCCTTCATTACCTCCCTCCCTAGAAGTGGCTTCTTGATAACAAAACACTTTAAATAGCAAAGATAAACAGCACAGGTCTTGGTTGGTCACCTTTTTTGTAATCAGTAAGTACGGGTTGGTAAAGATAGACTAGTTCTTGTTGCCATCCACTTAACAAAGAATTAAAGTCACTCAAAGGTGCTTGCTGGTCAGCCTTCCGCCAGCATTCTAAACCTACTTAACCCACTATTAGGGACTGACTATTAAACACACGCCCATGCACACCTTTTTTGGCAATCTGACACCTAGTGTTCTTGTAAGCCATTAGCACACACATACCACAACCAATGAATTGGAAAGAAATATTGAACAAAGCAAGGAGTCTCTTCATTGCGGTAGTACTCAAGATTCTAAAGGCAGTTGTCTTTGAAATTACCCATAGAGGTCTTGCCCATACTAAGCCATCCTGAAACCAGGAATTCCAGCTGATAATATGACTATAGTACACAAAAGAATGGCAACCACTAGTTTTGTTAGTCATATAGGAAGTGAATGACCACGCATGTGAAGCAATCTTTGCTTCTCAAGGCAAGCTAACTTTCTGCACCACAACTAAATAGTCAGCTGCAAAGGTCACTGTGTGTGTGTGTGTGCGTGTGTGTGTGCGTGCGTGCCTGCCTGCCTGCGTGCGTGTGCGTGCGCGCGGTGCAGCCCAGTCTAAACTGAATTGGAGATGAGAGGCCCAGGTGACAGGATGACCCAAAACCCTTGCCTTAGGGAGAGGAGGGCACAATGCCTGTAAAAACAAAAGTATGCATTGGACGCCTGTCCAGATTTTCTGGAACCCAATGTTTTGTGGCTAAAGATGTTAGATTTGATACTGCAACCCCTTCAGAGTCCCTTTTGCTCTGTGCTTGCTCATTCTGTGACTCTGCTGCTGCTTGTACATGAAAGACAAGTGTGAAGAAACAGCTCTTTGTCTGTTTTAACAGTAATCTACTGCATAGGAAACTCACAACAAGAAGTTTTAGCCATGTCATGTTATTTTTTCGGCGGAAAATAGTTTTCCAACATGCAGTGTTTTTGGCGAGCTATAAATGCAGCATAACAAACAAGGAAGACAAAGGCCGACCGTCAACAATCATTTAATATGCAAGCATTGGCAATTGGTTAAGCACTGAACGTGATATGGATTCTTGGTTTCATTCAGAGGGGTGGGATAAGAGTGAAAACTCAGTATTTGCTACTGCCACCCCCCACCCCGTGAAACATACAGACAGAAGGAAAAGCGATGTGATGAACAAGCTTGCGTCAAAGTACTGTAAAACAGCACAAAAATGATAAATAATTGAGTAAAATTCCAACAGGGAGCTCAAGATGAGCCTTTCCCCTGAGGCACTCCAAATACACCCCATCACCTCCGACCAACACACACACATATTTTCCCCATGTGTGAGGTCCCCACTCCCCCTCTGCCTAGCACTTCCTACCCCCTCACTCCCCTCACCACTCCACCCGCAGTGCCTGACCCAGTCACCAACGTCCCCTCTGCCCTCGACAGCCCCGTTCTTCAGTTCAGCAAACACCATGCATCAATGTCACCCTCCTCCTCCTCATTCATCCATTCATTCATTCAGCCCCCTATTCTTCAAACCCTCCCTGACCTCCACGTGGGAGCCTGCAGGCCCAGCAGCCTGCCCATGTCCAGGCCCACTGTTCCCCTTCGATTTAGGAGCCCTGTGGGAGCCAGCTTGGAGGGGAGAGGTGGGTTAAAGCGGGTTTATGCTTCTTCGTTATGGTTGCTACTGCAAATTAGGATGTGTATGAAAACAAGCGTTTGCACTCATACTCACTCAAAGGGCGTTCACTTAAAAACTCAAACAATGTGGGAAGAGTCAGTATTAATCTGGGACAGTAGAGGGCGAAGGAGCTGGTAGTAGCGGTGTACGACTTTACAGAGGAGAAACTCAAATCATTGCCGTTTGTTGCCAAAGTTAACCAATCACAATAAAAGGGCTCAGACTTCAGGGTACCTGACTTTGAGTTGCCTCAAGGAAAAATGTTGTACATGAAAACATCAGAAGAATGAAACCATCCCACTGGCTACAAAACATCATAATTCACAGACATGGCGTTGCAATCAGGAATCATGTGATCAGAGGGACAAACCATACTGAAATCATGGGTTAAATGTTTCTGCTAGGGTGTGGGTGTGTGGTAATTGAAGGTTTGGCCACAAAGAAGCTTGAAAGTTAAACTGCCAAGGGGGCTCTGGGCAACTAGACTCTTCTGCCCATCCACCACACCCTCTACTCGGGCAACGCACAGTCCAACAGCCAGGTCATCTGGGTACAAAGCCAGATACAGAGGCTAAATTTAAACTGTGGCTTTTAACATTAACCCAACCTCATAGCGCTGGCCGTGCCTGCAACACACCTCAGAGGCTGTTCTTCTCAGCAGCCCAGTCCTGATATTTCATTCAGTAATTGGTGTTTAAACCAATCACATAATTTATTTCCCATTATGGGCAAACATACTACTCACAGCAACAGAGCACTACTGAGCATAGAGGGTTTAAAAGTATACACACGGAGACACAGAAACATACACCTATCTAGATCTAAACACAGCAGAAGTCCCTCTAATGTTGTGCTTCGTACTATGAGTTACCCATTAAGTCTTAATGTGAAGAGTGAAAACAGCCTGCTATTCGCTCCAGCATAACACCACTCAGACCTACTGGACCGTTTTCTGTCCTAATTTTGTCTTTTTCCGACTCCATTCTCTGCTCTGCTCCATTCTATTCACCTGTAACTTTTTGCTTTACTGTACTATTATTATTGTTTATTGACCATGTACCGCATTGTCATAGGAGGCAGTTCCCAGACAAAATTCTATGTTTGTCCAGGTCTGTCAATATAAACCAAAAAAACAGGCACTGGTGAGAACCATGAGCAATGTAATAAGTAGGCTGTCCGCATGCTTGGGCATGAAGATGGCTTAACCAGTGACTTGCCTCCGTTTTTACCCGAGTTTGCTGCTTAGTAAGATGTTGTTGAGAACCTTCACAGAGAGTATCATGTTTTGTTTTGGTTTCTGTTATGCAGAGTTGAGGTTAGAACGCCTTTACCTAATCACATTATCCACAGACATTTGGTAAAAAAAATGGACGTTCATCACCAACTCACCTTCAGACATATACTGTAGTATAAAATTCTGAAGTCAATGTTTGTGATATTGCTGAACACAAACATTTCTCTGCACCCTTCATACCTTCTGTAAACAGTAGATCATTAACAATTTTCACACAAGCACACTGAGCAAATTGCAGCAACATCTAAAATGACACATACATGATTTAACTGTGTGTGGTCAGGGAAGTGACAAGACTGTCTGCACATAACACTGGATTGTGGAAGAGCACTGATTTGCACACTGTATGGATGTCCCTTATTTGTAGTTTCCATATACTGATCCCACCATGTACAGTCCTCATGCAAAGTGCACAAACATATCCCTGAACAGGGCCATGGCCTGTCATTGGTTTCTGCCTATTTTAGGTAATAATAATGAGCTAAATGATGGCAAAAGTATATGCCAGTAAAGCAGTGGTAGGCTTAGTCCAAGCTACCTATTCACAATATACCTTTAGTCAACACTTTACCCACCCTACACACACGCACGCACTGTTTTCGGGGGCAATCCCGAAATTCTACATGTCTAATGGTCAAGAGCGTTGGGCAAGTGAAGGAAAGGTCGCATTTCTAATCCCCAAGGCAAGGTGGAAACCCCTGTCGTTATGTACCTGAGCAAGACAGTTTACCTTAATTCCTAATTGCTGTAAATAAGAATCTGTTCATAGCATACTTAACGGGTAAAAAAAGATATACACATCAACCTCTATCACTGTATCAAACGCTACCACACACAATCAATATTCAGCTGGAAACAATGTATCAATAATAGGCTCGGTTAAAAACATTATGCAAAGATCATATCGATAAAACGAACCAACCTACAACAGACATGCAAATAGTACAATGGATCAACTCATAACAAGGCTTTGCTGAACAAATTCAAATGTATTGCGCTGTAGAAAACGATAGAGGTGTGTGTGTGGGAGAGAACGAGAGAGGGGCGGGGTAGGCTATTTAAATCTGACTTGGTTAGACTTTACCCCCGCTCAGCCGGGCGACATGAACTTATAGAGAATGAAAGCAACATGTACCAGGTTAAAGAAGTTAACCATAAAAGTAGGAAAAATACTATAATAGGTTATATTCTGTGTACACGAAGCGTGCCTGGCAGACTAACAAACACTTTTAAAACGCGTTTTCTCTTCGTGAGTTTAGAAAAACGGTCTCTAAAACTTCGAGATCCAAAACAAAGCAGCCTTTAATTCCTCCAGTAGTGTGACAATAAAATTAAATCCGATATATATTACATAAAGTGATATTACATACCTACATGACCTTGGCCTGGAGCGCCTCTATAAGCAACTAATACTTTTTATTTGCTGTCAAAATAAACGGGCATGGACAGTGCCCGTGCACCGTAGCTTAAATTGTGTTACGACGAGTGTATAGAGTCCTACTACACATCACTGTAAAACGAAGTCGGGGCATTTCCGTCGGAACAAACGAGGGACAATGCCATCGTGCTTAAAACCGAGCTTGTTTAAATGGAAGGAAAACGTAGTTAACTCACCAAATAAAAGTGTCTCTGCAAGCGTACCAATATCTTCTTTTCCCTATTAACTCTCCGCCATCTTCAGCACTGTGTTTGTTTAAATGGGAAACACTCCCGAAGCGCAAGAAGCCAGCTTGTGGCTGAGCGATGGGGTTTCTGGGTAGAGTAGTTATTTACCTCAAACACTATTATTTAATCTACGGCAGGCCTCCCGGATATGGACTACAACTACATATATGCCCCAAGAGGAGCAATCGAGCTCCAGTGTAGACGGTTGACAGCGACGATATTAGAGTAGAAAAATGCCACGGTGTTTATTTTTAGTTAACCTAAGGAGCACTTGAAAAGCAAACAGTGACTTGATGTGGCCAAATGTTTGTTATGCCTTTTATAGGCTGTTCAGTATTCATCTGATCTAACATTGTAATGATGATTTAAAGAGGGGTGTGGCTTGATCAGCATGTAAACTTATAAAGTGTTCAAGTGTAAGCTATTCAGTATGTAAATTAGGAAGATGATTAGGAAGATTCATTTTAACAAAAAAATGACATTACATTTTTGATGAATTCCACTGAATATACAAGAATGTCGTATTTGATTGAGCCACATCCAACTATAAAGTAAACCGTTGACTAAGCTTTGGTTTACTTGTAAAATGACTGTAATAACTGAATTGCTAGTTGTAATGTTGTTTTTGGACCCGGAGAGGGCTGTTTGATTCAGTATCTGAAGAACAGTCCGGCTTGTATGTCTTATAGATGAGGCCCATATGTGGGCTCCATATGGAGGGGCTGGCAGGGTCAGTGTGAACCGGTGGCGTCAGAGCATAGTGGCCTGGGGACTGGGCCAGCGTCTGCACAGTCGGCCCAGAACCTGTAACCCTGCCAAGAAAAGACGGGGTAAGATAGCACCAACCCGTCACCATGGTGATTCCAGACAGACAGGCAAGTAGGCGTGTGCGCGTACACACACACACACACACACACACACACACACGCAGAGTAGAGTTTTAGTTAAACCCGTGAGGGGTCGAGGCAAAGGGAGGGAAAGAGACAGTGAAAATCAGGTAGAGAGGAACGTGATCGTAAAGGCAGAGATGAAGTGACAGAAAGGCTGGAAGATACAGGTAAAAAGAACAACAGATGCATCGGTATAGTGAGCATGAGAGAAGAGGCTGCAATCTAGCAGATACACAGACGACAGGGCGAGAACGAAGATTAGAAAAAAGGGAGTTGGATGAAATGAATTAGCAGAGTTAGTGAAGACGAGGAGTGAGAGAGTGAAGATTGGGGCGTTAGTGAAGATGAGGAAGGAGAGTATGATGGAACGGGTTTAATCCCTGTGTGCTCCCTTCCAAATGTGTCTACCGTTCAACAATCTTTCATTGTTTTTATTCTGTCTGTCAATGAAGTATGTCAAAATACAAGGGAGTGACTCGTCAACTCATCTTTGAAAAATAACAAGAACATAGAGCCAGTGAGAGAATAACCAGGAGAGAGAAGAAGAAGAGAATAAAGGAAAGAGAAAAGGAGTACTGAAGTAAAGAGATGAGAGTGGTGACCAAAGGGAAAGGGGTAAGAATGAAGAGAACAGGACTTTGCAATTAACCTGTTTTAGGAATAAGGAATCCATCCCAGTAAGGGAATAAGACCGGAGAAACAGAGAAAAGTCTATGTCCTGATTTACAACCGTGCTTGGATCAGGTGTCCTTTAAAATGTTTGGGAGCAAGAGAGAGAAAAGGAGAAAGCGTGTGACTGCAGAAGTTATGTAAAGTCTGGGTGTGGAACTGTCCTGTAGTGGAAGGGAAACACTAGGAGGGTTAGCTAGCATTTGCAAAACAGTATTCACAGCTACTGTGAAAGAATGCATTGAAAGTATAGTGTATAGTGTAACCCAACCCCTTTTTTTAACCACTACACCACTGGTGAGTGAACGTAGAAAGTGAAAAGTGCAGATCTAGTAACAGCAGCAGCAGGCTGAGCAGTACATTTCAAAAGTTGTAACAAACAAGACACACACTATTTATAACACAGGAGAAAGACCTTCTATTATGACAGTTCTTTATTTGGAATCAGTGTCAGCATACACTTCTTGATAACATCCCAGCATTGGTGATGTTGTGTTGCGACAAATATCTTGATTCTGTTCACTGACCTTCTCGATTGAGTTCATCTGCATACGAATCAATGCAATGATGTGAATAGGGCAAACATTTTTGGCACCCTTTTAAAACATTCAAGTGTCTTTGGTTGGACTTGCGTTGATAATTTTCTTGTCTGTTTAAGTGTGTAACTGTTTGTGACCTCATCTCCCTGATCTCGATAGAAGTGTGTGGGGGTGGGGGTTTGTGGGGCCGAGTCCATCTCTCCCCCACCCCCAACACCTAACAATGCAAAGAACCAAACCACTATGAATGCTTTTGTCCCTCTACTCCCTGGTTAAAGAGAGAGGGGGCACAGAGAAGAGAGGTGAAAAATGAGGAACATATCATGAAGAGGATGTCTGAGAAAAATACCACCTTTCTCCAAACGGGAGTGACAGGTGTACAGACAAAATGATTCAAATCACATTGATAAATGGATCAATCATTCATTAAAAAAAAACTCAAAGCACCAGTTGTTCACATTATGGCTTACAAGCAAAAGAGAAATACATACACGGAAGCACAACGCATTGAACAGAGATCCTGGCAAACATTCACATGGTCCTGTTTCACATGTAGAGTCTAATTTGCCAAACAGCAGTCATTGGGCAGTTGCAATGTGATATTTAACCGACATTACTGAGACTCAAACCTGGAAGTTTTCAGTTCTGCAGTGACAGTGAAAGTGAGAGCGGGAGGGAGGCTGCTTAACATTCCAAACAGGTAGAGAGAATTGAGGAGCAGCAGAGCAGTCACTAGCAGACACAGGTGTAACGCATTCGGGCTCAGTGGGAGACAGAGGGGGAGCAGAGACAGGGGACCGAGTGTGGAAACGTCCACAGAGTGGGGAGAGGAGGGGGAGGGGTGGGGGTGGGGAGTAATGGGGACTGGTGGAAAGAGGGTCTGGTAGAAGTGGAGAGAGAGGGAGAGAGAGCGTGGGGGAGAGAGATGGTCGCCGGCATTCAGGTGTATCAAACAGAATTTGGAGGAAGGGAATGAGAATGAAGGAAGATGGAGGGATGAAGAGCGGTGACGGGGGGGATGGGAGAGAGACGGGAAAGGGAATGGGCACATACGACTTAGAAAGAGAGGGAGAGAGAGAAATAGAGAAGAATGAGGGGGAGAGAAGGGGGTGGGAGAGGGGAGGGAAAGATAGAGAGGGACTGACAGCAGAGACAAAAAGATGGATGGAGCGGGAGATAATAAGGAAGGCTGACCACCTCTCTGTCGCCAATCGCTTCCTAGCCTCAGCCACCATCCCGCTCCTGCAGACACTGCAGCCTGTGGAGCTCCCATGAAAACAGCACAACCATGACGCCGGACCTACAGGACATGAGGATATACCGTACGTAAGTTATATGAGACAAACCAGATGTCTGTCGCTATCAGACCAACCACACAAACCGCCTCTAGGGGCTGATATGGATTGAAAGTTCCTCATTGTCAATGGTTTTAATACGTTTTTCACAGGAGATTAGTTCATGGGTTTGTGTGGGTCAAAATCATCTGAAAAAAATCAAGAGCTGAACAGATAGTGACATATCGGGAGTGAGACTGGTCAAAACAAACACATGGGACCCTACTAGTTCTGTCAGCTGCCAATACAGCTGGCAACCGCCATGTTATGTGTGTTTGCCTAAATATTCTCTATGCCAGATGCACAGCTTGTTGGAGCCCAGATGCAAGGACATGACACACACATACACACGCATATACAGGGGATATAAAGTCTACACACCCTGTTAAAATGCCAGGTTTTTGCGAGTTTTGAAAAACAAACTGAAACCCTCCAAGGTTTCAGTTTGTTTTTCAATAGAATTTTTCACCTTATAGATCACATTAAAGTTGGAAAATGTTCTGACATGATGCATCTTAGTAAAAAATGTTTTTATCATAAAAACCAGGGATTTTTATAGGGGTGTGTGGACTTTTAATTTGCACTCCACACACACACACACACACGTGGTAAATAGCACTCTCACAGGTGGTGGAATCTGGTCTTTTTACCCCTCTACCTCATTAGTTTGTTTGAGGGACACTAGTCTGTACCATGTGTTTGATAAATCTCCCGATACCAACCGTGGTTCAACTTTCAGCTTAGTCGTCATCAACCCAATGCTAGCCGTGCATGGGTCCAGTGGGCCATTGGTTCTGTTTACTAACATTGTGTAACTGCCATCAGTTACATAAACATTTCATACACCAGCACAAGCAGAGGTGGCTACACTCACATGTATAAACCATCAGGGAATACCGTTGCCAAGAAAGGGTGCACATGGTCTGAAACAATGCTTAGGTAGGTGGTACAAATTAACATCCACATGAATGGCAGGACCCAAGGTTTCCCAGCAGAACATTGCCCAAAGCATCACACTGCCTCCGCCGGCTTGCCTTCTTTCCATAGTGCATCCTGGTGCATTGTGTTCTCCAGATAACCAACACACACACCTGGCCGTGGTCCATGATCCAGTTCTGATGATCACGTGCCCATTGTAGGCGCTTTCAGCAGTGGACATGGGTCAGCATGGGCACCTTGACTGGTCTGCAGCAGGCCCATACGCAACAAACTGCAATGCACTGTGTGTTCTGACACCTTTCATTCAGTACTGGGATTAACGTTTTAAGTAATTTGAGCTACAGAAGCGCGTCTGTTGGATCAGTCCACACGGGCCGGTCTTACTCACGTGTATCAATGAGCCTTGGCCGCCCAGGACCCTGTCGCCGGTTCAGCACTTTTCCTTCCTTAGGTCATTTTTGATAGGTACTGATCAGTGCAGACTGGGAACACCTCACAAGGGCTGCAGTTTTAGAAACACTCTGACCCAGTCGTCTAGCCTTCACAATTTGGCCTCTGTCAAAGTCGTTCAAATCCTTATGCTTGCCCATTTCTCCTGCTTCTAAAGCACACCAGCTTTGAAGACAGAATGTTCACCTGCTGCCTAATATATCCCAACTATTCACAGGTGCCATGATAACGAGATTATAAGTGTTATTCACTTCACCTGTCAGTATGTTATGGCCGCTCGGTGTATGTAGATTTAAGGGAGTTGCTCATGCAGCTCTGTTTTTGCAGAGACCTAGAATTTCATTTATCTCCCCCTAGTCTATACTCCTTAATCAGCATTATCACAGACACAGACAGGCCGACAGACAGAAAATTGAGAGGCAGAGAAATGCAGACCAGTTGTCAAATGCCAACAGTTTCAAAATGTAGAGATCTATGCAGAAACTAATTGCAAATCCCCCTGTTTAAGAATGTTCAGTCTCCTGCTGCCAGTCAACCCAACCCCTCATCCCACATATCAGTCCGCTCACCCCATCTCATTCTCCCGTTTCTCCCACCCTCACTCTCTCTAATCTGTCTGTTGTTCTCTCACGGTCCATCCTTTGTTAGAACTCCATTCTTCCTCTCCCACTGAGGTTTTCCTCTTTCTCCACCTGCTCCATCTCCTCCACTTAAGCAAGCTCGATGTCATCACCACAACTCCACATCCTGGAATGATTCTCTGATGATGATGTAATCTGTAAGCATTGTACTTTAGAAAACCCAGAGATAACAGATGCTACATGACCAGGTGGGGTCAGACAACTGTCTCACTCCAGAAATCAACAGAGTGAGAACATGTACATCAGTGATATTCCAGCCCTGGTAATTGTTGGTTATTAGTCTACGAGTCTGGGATTACATGTCTTATTAAATACAGAATTCCAAATGAGCCTCTTTAAATAAGAAAGTTCTTCCATTTTAATGAAGCT
This sequence comes from Esox niger, assembly GCA_016801105.1. Lineage (NCBI taxonomy): Eukaryota > Metazoa > Chordata > Actinopteri > Esociformes > Esocidae > Esox > Esox niger. The sequence continues at coordinate 48,741 of JACXGJ010001452.1, read as the reverse complement.
AATTTATATGGAAATTACACATATAATACACACGATTCAGAAAGAGATTCATCCTCATAGGATGAAAGGGGAGGAATTAGAGGAAAGGAGGGCAATTTTTGAAACAATTCTTATTGTTTTTCTCTATACCTGTCATTTCAGGCAAAAAATATATATATACAAGGAGTTCACAGGCATGCAGAAAGGCACGCACTCATGCACACACCTAGTCCAGGGGCTGCTTTAAGCTGTGTATGTGCTCAGTGTATGTATTTGAGAGGATGTGTGTGAATTGTTGTCCTCATGGCGACCATATGGAGCTCCGGTCTAATTCTCAGGTTCCGACTGATCAGTCACGTTGTCTGATTGACCAAAAAAAACTCCCCTTCACTGAGACACTGCATCATACTGGCAGGCTTCAGAAGAGGTGTTTCTGCTCGGTCTTCTCACTCATTCTCTTTTCTCGATACACCTCCCTCTCTATCCATCTTAATTCATTACAGCTGCTTAGTGGTGTTTTAACTAACCACACTGAATAGGTCTGAAGGTCTGTGCTTCTGTGCATTTTGTGGTTGACTTCGGTAACTGTGTGTGTATGTTTCTCTCAGAGAGATGATTTATGAATGCAGGTTTAGATTCCCTGTTGCCATCCTACATGCTGTCACTGTCCCTCATACAAGACTCATCACTGCCCTCTGGTGGGCAAACGAGTTTAAAGAACATCCAGTCATTGGTAGAAGATGCATAATGCGGTCCTGCTTTTGCTGTAATCAGTATTGCGCCTTTCTCATTTCTCCTTTGAAGACAGACATCCTGAAAATAGTGTAAAGCGGGAGAATCCTAGGAGATAATTTTTATTTTACAAATGTTTCACCATGCCTGTTGCCTGGTCATACACAGACATTTTTTTTTCTGTCCTTGTGGGGACCCAAAAACCTGAAATCCATGTTCATTGAGTTTAGAATGTGTCCCTCCCGGTGTGCTTGTTCTTACTACTGTAACCTGTCCTTAAAACCAATTCTTACTTAGAATAAACAGCCTTTTTGTATTTGCTGGGTAAGGTTTGAACCCAGAAAATACAAAGAAAGTTGCTGATTGAAAGTAAGAATTTGTTTTAAGGCCAAATATATACGTAAGAACTGTTATATATATTTTTAGGCAACTTGTTTTAAAAAATGTTTTTATATATATAACTGAAACATCATGTTTTCACTTAACTATTCTTGCAGCAAATATTCCCATCAGGTTGGCAAGATCTCACGCCAACTTTGGTCAATGTACTGTGACAACTGCTAAAAAGGAAATATTTTTTGTTCTTGAAATGACATTTTAAAGATATTAAATTAGAAGTGATTAGCTATTATTGATTTACCTGTGCTCTGAATTTTGTGATCGAGATATTCATAAAAATCATGTGAAACAAAGCCATGTATCCCTTTGATGTTCTGATGAGGTGGCGAGGACCGAAGGACACAATCAAGGAAATGCTTTTAAGGAGGTATATGGCCTCCTCAAACTTGAGCATCTTGTCGTCAGTTTTAATGAACAAACAGAAAAAATAAGGAATATGTTGTAAAAATTAAGCAAATGTTTCAGTACTTCACTCTGAAGTTGAACATGAGAAATCAGAAGAACGGCTGTCACAGCCATTAAAACATCAATTGAAAGGTGTTGCATAACTCCCAGCTGTATGACTGAATACATTTCCTCTGATATCTGTAGAGGACAACTATTCTAAGATTGCAATAGGTGTATATTAAAAATATACTGCTAAAATGGTTTATATTTAACTCTTCACTCTTAGGCAAAACAATTCTAATCACACACTGACAGCAAAGGGCATCACTCTGGATAATAAACTAAGGCTTTAATCAAACAGGAAATAAAAAAATACTGACCAAGAAAAATTCAACAGAAATCACAAGGTTTTGCATAAATACATACAGTCCAGAGCATTTCAGAGACAGTTCATAAAAGGAATATATAGCAATATCTAGAAGCAAGCAGAGAAATAACCTAACCAAGGACAGTGCATATATGAAACAACAATCTGATTTCCCCCCCAATGTACCCGGATGTTATGAAGCTTGTATGCATCTCATTCAATGTATTAATGGTAATTACCATCTAAAGGTTGTAAATTCATGATTGTAATCATATCAACTAATATTGCTAAAATATTAGCATGGTTCTTTGCATTTTGTGTCAGCACACTGCAACCTAACCGGAAATTAAATGCTCATTGCAGTCAAGACACATGCTAGGTTACAGAAATTAGTGTTACAACCCAAACAATCATCGCAGTCCAGACACATGCTTCGTTATAGAAATCAGTGCTACAACCGAAAATGCTGACAGTACATAGAGTGGGATACATTGTCATGCTTCACTACAGTGCATATCTCAATAGTGGTGGCAGTACAAGTCAGATGGGAGAGCATGTGTCCCAACCTCGATGAAGGAGGTTAACGTCACTAGGCCTCTCCTAGCAAAGTGTATCATGACCAATAATGATTTCAAATTAATTACTAAAGGAAGAAGGGCAAATGCTTATCAATCCTTAATCGGAATTATTACTTCACCAGAAGGCAAAAATTGCCTGGTCTCTGATCAAATCCTATATTTTGTATTTATCAACTCCACTGACTAAAGCGGTCAAGCTTGCTGGAGGTGTTAGCTTAAGCAGACATACAGATCTGGGACCAGGCTATTGTGAGAGTAGGATGACATGGAAGGATACACCTTAGAATGATCAAAACAAAGATGCATAACTTGATACTTGCTGAGCAAACATTAGTTTAGCTACCTAGAGACATGAACAGCAAATCATTTACAGCGTTTCTTTTTCACTGTAATTCCAACGGTTGACAAGTCAGTCGAACGCCTTCTGTGTATCGACCTACAGCAGAATGTTTTACTGTGTCAACGTGGGTCCTTAGACTGTAATAGAAATAGACTGTAATGGTAGAACTATGACTAGTTCAATTGCTCTGAAATGTGCACCGACTTAAAGGGAAGCAAGCTTTGTTTTTTGATGTATAAAAACAACTCATACCAACACAGATGCAAAATAATACTCATTTATGTGTGCTGAATATTTCATGTTTTTAAACTCTATAAAAATAGCTTAGAAATCTGACAAGTATTTTAAGAACAGTGTAGCATTCGATTCATATAGTCTTTCTTTTTAAACACCATGAGACACAGTAAAGTTACAGGCTGGTATAAAAGTGCTCCTCTTCTCTTCCTAAGACAGGGCCATCTAACAGATTAAAAAAAGAACAGAAGTCCTACACACTTTCAACTTAGGTTTTAGACAGAGCAGCACAAGGACTCAAGTCATGATTCCTCAAATACTTCCTGCCAAAATATACCACTCAACCTACCAAACATGTAGGCTGTTTTCGGATCAGTATTTGCTTCAGCCAAACTGAATGGTAGTCAGTTGGCAAAGCAGAAACATATCTGAGATCAGGCTACCAAGAGACTCCTGGAATCTCTCCATACATATTCACACCGGTAACCTGTCCCATCTGGGACAACAGCGTTGACATCTGTCCAATGGCAATGTCCAAATCATTGGAAAGGTGGAGCAAGACAACATCCGTAACCCCAGATTTGGCAAAACAGAAGTCACAGAATCTCTTTCACACAGGACAGGACTTAAGAAAAGGTCAGGCGCTGAAAGCATCAAGTAACTATGAATTTGTATAAAATATAATCAGTTACCACCCATTGTCTTCATTACAAAAGCCTTTTTTTTGTTAATTTCAACAAGAAGTGAAATTAAAATAAGGTTTATAAAATGAAACAAGGGAAATCAATAAACTTGTTCTGTTGAATTCCATAATACCACATAGAATCACCCTGACCATAAACAAAATGACGACAGTTAAGCATGACTGATGAAGAGCTTTCACTCCCTTATAGACACACACAGATTAGGTATGATCACAGGTAGAATTACACACCAGTTAGAACACATACATACACACACACGCTCAAACACACAGATTAGAACACGCATGCTCAAACACACCGGTACAAACACGCACGCTCAAACACACCGGTACAAACACGCACGCTCAAACACACCGGTACAAACACGCACGCTTAAACACAGACAACCGCTCAAACACACACACACATATATATTCAAACACAACCTCACCCATCAGAGAATGGGATGTACAGTATAATAAGTGAGTGTTTTTGGATCCATACAACCCAATATAAAAAAGGCAAACAAAAAAGGAAACCCGAGGAGAATTGCATGGCTTGTGCCACTGACATAAGGACACTTAAAGGAGGATTGTATCGTTTGGGTTGAGACTGAAAGCGCTTCGCTTTGTACCTCTTGCCATGCTGGTTATAGAGCTGCTATTGTATGATTTAAGAAAATGAGACTGAAATAAATAACTCAAAACCCTTCGAGCGGATGTGAAAAGGCCACTGAATGCTTCTGGCAGATGCAAACCTAAAATCAAACCATGACCTTTTAGGCTTAACTCTATAACACCAATGCATCAATTAATAGCATTGTTAATAAATTAAGATAATCAAATTGGGGATTGAAATCCTGAACTGAAACACAAATTTCACCTGAAAGCTGGCAAAAATTCTCAACTTCAATGCATCAATGCATTATTTGTTAAATCTAAATATCTGCATGGATAAAGACCCTCTCCCGTTGACTTTTGGACAAGGACCGGTTGAATCACATGATGTCCCATGGTGAGTTGATAAATCTGAAGTGAGACAGGGCTACTAATGACTAACAACTAACAACGCCCTCAACCGTATATAGCACAGATTTCATAAGGCAAATGTAGGTAACAATAAATACAATAAAACAGAAACACGAGAAAGGCTTTTGACGAGAACATGAATCTTGAAATGCACACTTGCAGTGCAAATTGGACTTCTACATAAAACTGGTTACCAGGTTTGACTGAACAGATCCTGAAGTTGAACGAACTGGGTACAGATAATTCCTATCCAAGACAAACACTGACAAATGATCATCCAGATAAACTTGGGGTTCCCAAACTTTGGCAGGGATCATTGTGGTTTGTTGAGGTACACTGCAAACATGTGCATACTTTCAAAAAGGAAGCATGTAAAAGTAACATTGCTAAAAACCAAACTAAGTATGCAAAAAAGGACCTATGGACCTCGAGTATCTTTTTTTAAAAGCGACTGATGGCACCGATTATGTATGTTTTTCTTTACTCATTATAGAAAAACATGAGTTTAAAAAGGCAGTTATGTCTATATTTATGACTTCCTTTATGAGTCATCATATTCAGGAAGTCACTAATGTTTCTTCAAAATTAAAAAAAGAAATCTCAAACCTCAAAGAGGGCAGATCTAAGCTGCAAAAACAATCAAACCCTCTGATTGGTTGAAGAAAGATTTTTTCGGTTTGGTCTGATTGGTCACAAAATACAATTGGTTGGACGAATGGCAGAACTAATGTGGGTAAAGCAATATTTTCTGAAACTTCAGCATTGGCTTCAATACTGATGATCTAATTGTTGATAACTTTGTTTCCATACGACATCCCTGATTTTGACGTCACCTAAACAACTGCAAATGGAAGGGGTCACAGACTGAAATATTGAACAGACAACAGTGCAGAGGATATCAGGTGGTCATATGGTAAGGTGTTCGGTGCAGTATTTCTTAAGTAGAAACATTTGCAACTTATGTTAAAGTTCAGGGTGCTAGGCAGGTATCTCACTGTTTGTGCGAGTGACCAGCTCATTATAGCTGTTCATCCCTTGTTATTGGGCAAATGCACATTGAAAACAAAACCCAACCCTCATATACATTGTGATGTGAATTCAATTGTTACAAAAGTCCATTTTGTACAGGACTGATTTCAAGACAAAAATTATCCATCCTATTTACAATTTGTAGTAAATGTGTATACTAGAAAACATGCTTCTGATGCCATAACACCACCATATAGCCAGTTCAAGAAGAGAAGCTTTGTTTTCAATTCAGCTACCCTTTAAATATAACGTATAGTCTTTAAGGATAAACAATGTCTCAAAAAAAATTACTAGACAAGCCACCATTGATTTTTCTATAATGTTTGAGCATTAGACCGCAGCATTAGCTGCAAAAATTCATAGAATTATAGGAAATCTGCTCAAAATCTGCTAACATTTTAATACAATGAGGGTGTAAAATGTTCTTACCCAGGGCACAAACAAAATTCAACCTGTTGAAAACAGCCCCACCACAAAATTCTATTAACACAAATAATTTAATAGTCAATAAAATTGTTACTAATAAATTTATAATTATAAATTTGCTCTTAAAATATGCCACCCTCAGATCTGTTTTCAAGATGACACTATTTGCTTATTCTTTGGTTGGTGTATATCTTTTTTTACCTTCAAAATATTTGTAGTGGCTTATGTCTCACAATTCACCTCAACTGGTGGGTCACCAAATCTGGGAACCCTTGACTTAAAGCATTTAACCAGTCAACCCTAGCTTGTCTACATCCCAGCCACAAAAAAACTGAACACAAACACACCAGGTCATCAAAACCAACTAAGACAGAACGGTTTAAAGAAAGGTTCTAACCTCAAAGAGACAGTTAAGGTTTCCTCGTGCGCTTTAAGTGGTTGTTTTGGGGGGGAAAGTTAATTAATGTGGTGTAAAGACAGAATGTCACATTGAGAGTAGCCCCCTCAGTTCTCTTCTCTGCTCCATCCCTCCATCTCTACAAGGCTTTTCTGGCACGGGGGGATGTCTTGTCATCAGACTTCAACACACCATTGGCAGAACCTCCTAACACAAAACAGGGACATGAAGAGCAAGTCAGAAACCTCTCTGCATCCCAGACCGGTACTGTCCGGGAGGGTGTTTAAATGGGGGCAGCGGCCGAACTCACCCCGTGTTGGATCCTTCTTGTGAGGCTTACTCTTGGGGCTAACAGCCTTCTTCTTGGAGGCCTGACTCTGGCTGTGCTCCCTCCATTTCTTTAGCTGGAAGTTGATGAATTTCCACATCATCCAGGCCTGGGTGAGGCAAATGGCAGCAAGGCATGTCATCCTGAGAGGAAGGGAAAGAAACAACACAAGGATTAGCCAGGAGGAATAGTAGGATTTATCATCATAGAGGGAAATATGGCAAAAATAACTGTTCTTTGTTTGGATATATTTTTTGCTCACATCCGTCAAATATGCATTTTATCATATATTGACACAACGTACGTTTTTAAAAAAAGTTCACAATAGCTTTCCAACATCTGCTTATTCAAAACAGATTAAGTGCAGACTTTCCTAGCAGGGATTTCTGTTTCCATCACATAGCAACTGAAACCACAACGGATTTGTTTTGATTTTAGTTTCTCGGTATATACAGGTGCTGGTCATATAATTAGAATATCATCAAAAAGTTGATTTATTTCAGTAATGCCATTCAAAAAGTAAAACCTGCATAATGTATACAGTCATTCCATACAGACTGATATATTTCAAGTGTTCATTTTTTATTTTATTTTGATGATTATAACTGACAACAAATGAAAACCCCAAAATCAGTAGAAAATAACTTAAGACCAATACAAAAAAATTATTCTTAGAAACGTTGGCCAACAGAAAAGTATGAACATGAAAAGTATGAGCATTTACAGCACTCAATACTTAGTTGGTGCCCCTTTTGCCTGAATTACTGCAGCAATGCGGTGTAGCATGGAGTCGATCAATCTGTGGCACTGCTCAAGTGTTGCTCTGATAGTGGCCTTCAGCTCTTCTGCATTGTTGGGTCTGGCATATGACATCTTCCTCTACACAATACCCCATAGATTTTCTATAGGGTTAAGGTCAGGCGAGTTTGCTGGCCAATTAAGGACATGGATACCATGGCCCTTAAACCAGGTACTGGTAGCTTTGGCACTGTGTGTCCTGTTGGAAAATGAAATCTGCATCTCCATAAAATTGGTCAGCAGCAGGAAGCATGAAGTCCTCTAAAACTTCCTGGTAGATGGCTGTGTTGACCTTGGACCTCAAAACACAGTGGACCAACACCAGCAGATGAAATGGCACTCCAAACCATCTCTGACTGTGGAAACTTTACACTGGACTTCAAGCAATGTCGATTCTGTGCCTCTCCTCTCTTCCTCCAGACTCTGGGACCTTGATTTCCAAAGGAAATGCTAAATTTACTTTAATCAGAGAACATAACTTTGGACAACTCAGCAGCAGTCCAGTCCTCTTTGTCTTTAGCCCATGTGAGACGCTTCTGACGCTGTGTCTTGTTCAAGAGTGGCTTGACACAAGGAATGCGACAGCTGAAACCCATGTCTTGCATACATCTGTGTGTGGTGGTTCTTGAAGCACTGACTCCAGCTGCAGTCCACTCTTTGTGAATCTCCCCCACATTTTTTAACGGGTGTTGTTTCACAATCCTCTCCAGGGTGCGGTTATCCCTATTGCCAGTACACTTTTTTCTACCACATCTTTTCCTTCCCTTCGCCTCTTTATTAATGTGCTTGGACACAGATCTCTGAACAGCCGGCCTCTTTAGCAATGACCTTTTGTGTCTTGCCCTCCTTGTGCAAGGTGTCAATGGTCGTCTTTTGGACAGCTGTCAAGTCAGCGGTCTTCCCCATGATAGTGAAGCCTACAGAACTAGACTGAGATACCATTTAAAGGCCTTTGTAGGTGTTTTGAGTTAATTAGCTGATTAGAGTGTGGCCACAGGTATCTTCAATGTTGAGCCTTTTCAGAATATTTGAATTTTCTGAGACACTGATTGAGGTTTTCATTAGTTGTCAGTTATAATCATCAAAATTAAAAGGAATGAACACTTGAAATATATCAGTCTGTGTGGAATGACTGTATACATTATACAAGTATCACTTTCTGAATGGAATTACTGAAATAAATCAACTTTTTGATGATATTCTAATTATGTGACCAGCACCTGTATAACAATACCATGACTTTGATGTTTCTGTTAAAGAAAAAACATGAATGTCCTCGTTCCTCATTCACCTGCAGATAGATATTGGATTCTAAAGTCAATCTGTGAGGGCTTGTTGGGATAACTTGCACAACACATACCCGCACTGCTTCAGACCGGCAAACAGAGCGGGGGGGTGGGGGTTGAAGATGATTGCTGTCTATTTAAACAAATATTTTGAATGTCATTTTCAATAGGCCTAGTCTAAGCATAAATTTCCAAAATCAAGTAAAAACATGTTCAAATAGGCAATGTATTAGGCCCGAGACAGGCATGAATCAAATAAGGCATATTGTGTGTTAAACAGCCAATGAACCACTAAAATAAAAAGGGTTAGCCCTAAAATGAATGTCTTAAGAATCATGACTTACCTAACAGTGAGCACATTGAAGTTGCCCTCTGCCAGGGAGAATCCCTGATTCTCTACCCGGGGCAGTCCGAAGCCAAAAGTCAGTACAGAAAGGGTGAGGGTGAGGAGGCGAGCAATGACAAAAAGTAGCGCCCACAGGGTGAAACTGGAAAAGAACGAGAATGGGAGGGGGGGGGTTATAATCACCATGGTAACAGCAGTGACATTTTCCACAGGCTCACGAAGGACACTATAAGAATCAGTTATTCAAAACAAACGCCTACTCTGATATGGGCGGAAAAGCTTCCCAGGGATCACTTAACTGAGTTGTTTAAGGTAACTCTAATTCCAGTTTAAAGCTCTCTGTATGCAGGTTTCATTGTCAACTTAATGACTGGCATGGAGAGGGTGTCCAGTGTAGAATCCAGGGTAGGAAATGAAAACCCACTACCAGACAAATTTGGGTACATTTATGCACACGTAAGCCTATTGGTGCTTTCCATTTGTATTCGGAGGGAGGGGTTGGCAGCGCCTTGTATCAACAGAACAAGAAACCAGGCAAGTCTCTTTCAGCCAGCCCACAACAGAATGTGTTGATGGTGGCTGCCCTTTCGAGAATTGAACTCGGATCGCACACGTGAAAGACAGTGTCGTTAACCACTACCGAACTGCACACTTGCAGGGTATTACTATAGCCTATTGACATTTGATTTTATAAAAGTAACATTAGACAATGAAAATTAATATATCAATGCAAATAAAAAACAGATGTGTGACTGGATAGTGTATGATGAACCAACTGAGAAAATGTAGCCTACTGTTCGGACTGTAGCCAGCCTTTATCAGACAAACAGCAGACAAATTCAAATTCCCATAATAAATTAACTTGCCTGCTGTTTGTCTGATGAATGCCGACAACAGCGAATATATAGAAAAATCTTTGTCATGTTTATTGTCCTTTGAAAAACAAGTTTAATACATGTTTTAAGATTTTGAAACAGATCCATGTGACTGTTTGTCATTTTGAGGTGAAATTGTGTCTGGTAAATATTTTGAATGGCTGGTAAAATGTGGGTATCTACCAGCCAATGTTGCAGTTGAACAAAAAAGGAAATTTCACACCCTGGTAGAATCCATACATACCCCTTCTGCTTGTTCTCATCACTGAAGTAGAAGAGGCGTGAGGCATGGAAAAGGAGCTCCACCAGGGAGTGAGGCACCAGCAGCACTAGGCCCAGACGGTGGAGGCTGAACACATGGACAACAGGAAGTCAGCACAGCACAACGGAAAACTGATTATCAGAATTTAATTTCCGACACACACACACACACACACACACACACACACACACACACACACACACACACACACACACACACACACACACACACACACACTTTAATATCAAACAATGGCTAAGATATTAAAATTCAGCTTTAATTTGAGGGTAGTTGTCTCCACAAACCATAAATGTACAGGAATCACAGCCCATAATATACATAGCCCCTCCTACCTCAATTTTAGGGGACCTGAATTGAACAAATCTATAAAATTCTTGGTTGCAAATTCAGCATTCAATTACTGAATTCTGCAACCAATCAACAAACAATAAAAATGCTTTACATGTCTTATACTGTTGCAATCTTTTTGTCATAATTGTTTCTGGACATTTTTACATTAAAATTGGTGAAACACATGCTCATTTCACCAATTTGATTCAGGTTGGGTGATTGACTTGGCCAGACAAGAACATCTATTTTATTCCCCTTGATTGCTTCAACAGTACATTTGGGGTCTTTCTACCTCTGGAAGGTGCCATCAAATTCGATTTTTTCAGGCATTTGGTTGAATCTGAGCACACAACTTATTCCAGTACATATCAGAATTCAATCTACTACTGCTGTCGGCAGTTACATTATCAATGAAGACAAGTGAGCAAGTTTCAAAGAAAGCCATACACAGCCAAACCATACAGCGCCATCCATAACGATAAGGACAGTAAAGACAAAATTGCTATTTTTGTTATACAATCAAAAAATATAAAAAGATGATTACAAAATGAATGAGGCAAAAGAATGTCAGCTTTTATTTATGTCCTTTTTAGCATGTACATTATAGCAATTAGAACTTACAGGGGAGTTCCATTTCCCATTTTATGTGAGCATAAGTACTGGGACATTTGACTCACAGGTGTATCTAACTGTTTAGGTATTTCCTGTTGCATTGATTATTCACATATTAAATTGAGAATGTGTAGTCTCAGTTCCATTCTGTGCTTTTGCTTTTGGAGTTTGGGTTTGGTGTCAGTAGGCATAAACCACCATGTATATCAGGAGCAAAAATTTCCCAAAACAAAGTGCCAGTGCAACCAAGGTGTTCATTAGTGGGGAATAGTGAAAGACTTTAGACTGGCCAAGACTATGTCCTGATTTAAATCTTATTGAACATGCATTTCACTTTCTCAAGAGACTATCAGAATCTCCCGAAGACAGGCATCAGCTCAAAATTGCTGCAGTAAAGGCTTGACAAGGCGCCTCAAAGGATGATAGCAACCATTTGGTGATGCCAATGCTTCAACGACGATAAAAAACAGCCATCCGTAAAGTGGTGAAATAATGATCGGGAACCGGTTGTCAAGGGAGAGAATAATTCAATTATTTATTGCAGCATTCAATATTCTATTGTTTATGATGTTACAGACTTGATCTTACAAAGTCGATCTCAAAGAAACTTCCGGTCGTACTCTACTTTACAGACATCACAATCCATAATACACAACACAGTACAGTAAGCCCATTGGCTGATCACTGTCGCACGTTGCCTGAACGTGACTCCCTGTGTATGGATAAATAGATATTCTGTTTTAATCTAAACATAACAAGCATACATTCATACACTTCTACACAGACAAAGAATTGGTATTGCACAAGGGATTTGCCACTCAACACTACATTTTTTACATTTGCTTTAAGTTGAACAGTCCCCATACTAATGCTTGTATAAAATTTGAGGATGGACCATATCAAACTGTTATTCTTAGGTGGGAACATACTACACTGCGTGCACAATTATTAGGCAAATCGTATTCCTCAAGATTTATTTTACTGTTGAACAAACACATTGCACTCAGTCAATCCCAAAAAATTATTAAACCTCAAACATGAATGTTTTACAAAGGAAAAGTGAGTTTAGATCTTTCTCTGGGGAATACACAAGAATGCAGAATTATTTAGCAATAATTGTCATGCACAATTATTAGGCAACTAATAAAGAAATGATTTCTCCCAACTCGTGTTTAGTCTCAATTTTTTAAGTGAAACAAAATGAAAACATTTAAAATGTTGTCCTTTCAAAATATACAGTGACCAATATAAGAACCCTTCTTTTCAATTACTACCATGAGCCTTCCCTCCCTGGAGTCAGTACGTTTCTTGATCTGTTGATGATCAACTTTCTCTGAGGCAGCAAGCACAGCCTCCCAAATGCTGTTCAAAGCGGTGTATTTTCTTCCGACTGTAAATCTCATGTTTGAGAAGGGCCCACAAATTGTCAACAGTATTTAAGTCAGGAGAAGGCGGCCAGGTCATTTTTCGGGCATCTTTGTGGCCCTTGCTGGCTAGGCCAAGCAGTGGAGTACTTGGAAGCATGTGATAGAGCATTGTCCTGCATGAAGATCATGGCTTTCTTAAATGCAGAGGACTTCTTCCTGTACTACTGTTTGAAGAAAGTATCTTCCAGAAACAGGCATTTGGTTTGGGAGCTGAGTTTCAGACCATCTTCAACCTGAAAAGGAATAGCTACTTCATTCTTAAAGACAGCAGCCCATACCAGTACCCCTCTTCTACCTGCCTGGCGCCTGACTGAAGTGGTACCGTGTGTCCATTAATCATCCAGCCAAAGGCCCATTCATCTGGTCCATAAAAAGTCACACTCATTTCATCTGTCTATAAAACCTTTGCCCAATCTATACAGTACATTTCAAATCGTATTCAGTGGTGGTCGTGTTTCAGCCTTCTTGACCTTGGCCATGTCTCCGAGCACTTGACAGCTTGTCCTTCTGGACATTCCAGGTAGGTTGAAGTTCTGGAATCTGATGGCACTGGATGTTAATGAGTTCCTGGTAGCTTCAAGTTGAATTATTCTCAAGTCTTTTGCAGTTAATGTGCATCTTCTCCATGTGTTGTTTGCACCCCGGTTGACTATTCGCAACAAAGTTTTGTAATTTTGTCTCTTTACCAAACTATATTCAAGTTACAGTTAAATAAAGGGTTTAGGAATTACAGCTCTTTAATATGTAGCCCCCTATTTTTCAAGAGACCAAAAGTAATTGGACAATTGACTCAAAAGTTGTTTTGTGTTGAAGCCACAACATGTGGTCAGAGGAGATCTCAATGCAAGTAAACAGTCCTTAGGCTGCAAAAAATACAATCAGAGTGATATCAGGAACATTAGGAGTGGCCAAATCAATTAGGTACATTCTGAGGGGGGAAAAAAACACACTGGTTTGATCTGTAACACAAAAAGGCCTGGAAGAAAACAGAGTGGATGATCATAGGATCCCTTCCATTCCATCCCTTCACAACATTCAGCCAAGTAAAGAATACTCTCCAGGAGGTATTCAAGTCTACCATAAAGAGAAGACTTCACAAGGGAAAATACAGAGGGTTCACCACAAGGTGCAAACTATTCATAAGCGTAAAGAATAGAAAGGCCATATTAGACTGCCAAAAAACATGTAAAAAAGCCAGCCCAGTTCTGGAACAGCATGCTTTGGACAGATTGAACTAAGATCAACCTGTACCAAAATGATGGGAAGAAAAAAGTATGGAGAAGGATTGGAACGGCTCATGACCTGAAGCATATCACATCAGCTGTAATACACGGTGTAGGCAGTGTGATGTCATGGGAATGTATGGCTTCCAGTAGCACTGGGTCACTAGTGTTTATTGTTGATGTGACAGAAGACAAGCAGCTGGATAAATTCTGAAGTGTATTGGGATATATTGTCTGCTCAGATTCAGCCAAATTCAGTTAAGTTGATTGGACAGCGCTTCACTTCACAGATGGACAATGACCCAAAACATGCTGTGAAAGCAACCCAGGAGTTTAAGGCAAAGAAGTGGAATATTCTGCCATGACTGAGTCAATTGCCCGATCTCAACCCAATCGAGCATGCATTTCAGTTGCTGAAGAAGACTAAACATAGAGCTGCAGTAAAGGCCTGGCAAAGCATCACAAAGAAATCCAGTACTTGGTGATGTCCATGCATTCCAAATTTTTCCCTGCAAAGGATTCTCGACAAAGTATTAAAAATGAACATTTTATTCATGATTGTGTTCATTTGCCCAATTACATTTAAGCACCTGAAACAAGGGGACTATATGAAAATGGTTGCAATTCCTAAACATTTGATATAAATATTTTTGTTCCACCCCTTGGAATAATGCTGAAAGTCCGCACTTCAATGGCATCTTGGTTGTTTCATTTGATATTCATTGTGGTGGCGTAAAGAGCCAAAATAATGAAAATTGTGTCAATGTCCAAATATTTACAGACCTAACTGTATGTTATATTGATCCACAATATCTTTTTTTTTTTTTTTTTTTAATCAGCATATTTTATGCTATGCTTATTGATGCTAATTCGTTTTTTTGCAACTTGCAGTGAAGCCTTTGTAGTATTCGATCTTCTAATATTAATCTGCATCATGATGGCCAACTTGATTTGCATTGACTCTTTTGTCCTTGTTTTGCAGGACACCAACAACTGATTCCAAATGTAAATGCAAACCTGGAATTAAGACTTGCTATTGACAGCTCACTTTTGCATGCACTAAAGATTTAACCAAACACACCCGCCTAATAAGAGGAAATTGGGAAAATGAATCATCTCCCAACATCAGCAGAAACAGAACAACACAGGGGACATTTGCAAGTAGCTTGACTTCCCTAGACTCTTGTCTGTCATGCTCAGTGATCAGGAAGCGATGTGTGGAGCAGTCAAATGTAATTAAAGCCCTATGCTGCTTTCACAGATCTTCCAGACCCATGGTCTTAAAGGACAGGAAAGGGGAGATTAAATAGTATTGGGTGGGTCAAGGAGGTTCAAGAGTTCAGCAAAATCAGTTAGAGATTCTCCTACTATTACTCCTGCTGCTTCTTCCATAACCACCTCAATACTGATCATGCTACTGTTGCAATACGATGTTACTACAGTCTTACGCCTCCAATTGTTACTACTATTAGCATATATCTCAAGGGAAATGTACAGAACAGAGGCATTCATCCCACTAATACCGCAGTTGCCAACATACAACAATATTAACACACATTAACATGGGGAAGATACCCAGAATCAGGTGATGTCTATGGGTTGCAGCATTCAGGCAGTCATCAAATAAAAGGATCTGTAACAAAGTACTAAATATGGCAGAATGAATGATGATTATGTTAATTAGCCCGATTACACTTGGTCCCCTTAAATGAGGGAGAATTCCTACACTGATCACGGTTTATCGATGCAGACACTTTCCTATTAAAGCTGACAATCTGCACTTCAACATCTTAGTCATAGTTTCTCTGAACACTGGAAATGACAAGTACAGAGACAAAACAATATATATTGTGTCTCTGTCCACATGCTTATGGAGTGTGTACTAAAATCATGGTCGTAATGATACAGCTGAACTGCCAGGCAATATACCAGACTGCCAGGCCACTTGGGTGCCTTCCATAACATGGTTACTTAAGCCCTGATAAATGCAGGAGTTACAAGGGCTGAAGCCCCTGGGACCAAACTAGTAGCAGGCCCTTAAGGTTGTACTGGCCCAAGAGGCAGAACACAGAACAAGCCCGCAATAGAAAGTATTGCCCTCTCGAGATTCAAACCCAGGTCACCCACATGGAAGGCTGTGTCATAAACCACTACACCACAGAGCTGTACATTTGACAGGAGTCAGTATAGCCCCGTGTCTACCCTGAACAAATAATCTTTTACCACTGGCATTTTCCATAGCTAATTGGACCTTCGTGAATGATATTGATACAGTTAAACTGACTAACGTTTCTTACAAAGTTTACCATGACCACAAATAGCCTCTATGAACTGTATGGCGTTTGCCACTGGACATTTTAACAGCGTATTAGCAAGAAATAGGCTTTATCAATATTTACCAACTTATATTTACCAACAGGAATGGTCATAAAGAACTGAGCAATTGCTAGCGAGTCCAAAGCTATTTCATTTCAAGGCATAAGAATGTTTTTTTTCTTTCATGGCATAACAACATACATTTTTCTTTCATTTGTGAATGACATTGATATAATAACTATCAATAAAGGTGAAGATAACTAACTTTTATCAAGTGAAAAGACAAGAGTATCGTGGAATCTACCAGAGATAATCGCAATACTAAATAACCATAATCAAAATAAAATTTATAAAATGTTGTTGCCCTCAATAGATTCAAACGTAGGTCTTCCGCGTGAGAGGCATTGTCTTTAATCACTACGCCACGGCGTTACGCTTTCCAGCAGTCACTACACACCATTGAGCATTGTGTTAAGGTTTCTTATTAAGTTCACCTCCACCATAACGTCTATGAACTGTATGGGTTTGGTCACAGGCTGTTTTTAGCCAGTAATAGGCTTACGAGTACATACTAACTTCCTAGGAATAATCATCAGTCTCACTAGCAATTGCTCAATTCTTATGATCTTTTCCATGCCAGAAACCGTCACAATATAACTGTATTTGGTTTTCGTTAAGGCTTACTATAATGTAATTACTGTACGTTGTAGCCAGCAAATGTGTTTGTCTATCCTGACCCAAAATGCATGCGTACTTCAAAAATCCACCAAAAAGTCCCAATATAATTGTAAATTGTTTCATTTCAGCCTTACTATAAATGTAGATACTGAAGGTTTTAGCCAGCAATACTTTGGTCTATTCAGAATATTTCCTAATGCGTACTTTGCTTTCCCTTTGAGATCTGAACGCGGGACCTATAGTTTACAGGTCCGCTTCTCTAACCACTAAACTATATAACAAGGGGTACTCGGTCGGTCGGTCGGTCGGTCAGTCAGTCAGTCAGTCAGAGACATTCTTGGCTGGCTCCGCTTACATAGAAATGGACCCTTTGTGTTCTTCAGCAACCTCTGGTTTTAACTGTGGGGCAATATCCCTTTGGCATAGGTCACCAGGACAGGTCAGCACCTGACATATCCAGTCAACAGGTTCTCAGAGAATGTATAAGGCTGTGCACATACAGAACCAGTGAAAAGTAGGGACACACCTACTCAGTCAAGGGTATTATTTGGCCGGACCACGAAAGGGAACAAGTATAGAGAACTGCAGAGTTATTCTGTAGGGCAATAATTCTATTTTAAATTCAAAACGTGTCAATTTAAAAGAAATCAATAGATTTTTCTGTTCCCCGTAGGGTTTACATTAGTTGTCAAATGCCGGCTTTTTGCCAGTAACAGGTGTAGTTGTATGATACTGTCCATTGTTGTTCCCGTGTATGTCACGTTGGAGGTTTTCTTGTGATGTCACTATGGGCGGGGACTGGGTACTAACTGCAGTGAGAAGCGACCTGAGGTAAGGCGTGTAGAGCCGAGTCAAGCCGGTACATAGCAGTGTAAAATCTCTCCAGGTAGAGGCGAGGTGAGTAGTGGAGCCGGTACCTTGCAGTGGACAAGCACCATTAGTGGTGTAGTGGTGCAAGGCCAACAACATTCATACCTTCTAATCGCAGGCTGGCTGAACTAGGCATGGCTGGTTCCTTTCCTTGTTTTGTATTTTCACATTATAGAATAATAGCAATGCCCAAACTATGAAAGTGTTCAAGGAGGTTCTAAGCTGTTACCAAGGTAAAGTGTGGCTACTTTGAAAACCTAAATATAAATTTTTTTTGGTTACTACATTATTCCATGTGTCCAAACTTTTGACTGGTGGAACTGATTTGGAATGAGTTCCTTTAGACTAATTCAGGCTCACTAGGTCCACAGATTAAAGTGTGTGCAGAGAAAGTTTCTGAATGCCCATTGCAAATATTATGTATATTGTTATCTTCTTATGTAACCCATTGAATGAGAAGACACACTCACTTTAAGATGTAGGCACCAGTGATGTGGAAGACGTAAAGGCAAATGTAATACAGCTGGCGGGGTATATCCTCCTGAAAACATAAGAGGAAATTAAGAACTTTACTAACAAGTGAATTGTAGTTGTGTGCCACAATAGCAACTGTGCCACATTACTTTTACACCAACACCTGGGTAGGTCTCCAACAGGAGGGTCGTGAGCTACCAGTAGCTTTCTGCCCAATTAGTTGTATTAGTTGGAGCTCAGAGAACAATTCAGAGTTACACACAATTTTGTATTTGTTCCAAACAAACAACAGTTTTTAGCTCTCAGCTCCTATCTAATCAATACAAACCTGACATTGTTAGACCCTAGTTAAGCCATTAATGCTTAACAACAAATAATATCTGGTATTTGTCTTGTTGTATGGCACATTGGTTGAAATAACTTTTTCAGTCAAGAATTGCAGTGACATGAAATGAGCAGTGCCAGAACAGAACCATTACAGAACCATTACTAGGAATAACACTAAAGAAATACAGATTTTGTCTTTTTCCAGACAGAAAAAAAATCCTCTGCAGCATTGTTTTTGCAGCTATTTACAAAGCTGCAAACACCAACATCTACAAAGAAATAGGTGAGAAGTCTTAAATCTAAGCGATAGAGTGGGGTTTGACACCCTGAGTCAAGATTTGTTCAGCTAATTGTCAGCCTCTTACACTTCTGGCAGCTGGTAAAGAAATTAGCATTTACCTTTTGATGGTGCAATAATTCTTGCACTCGTGTCCCATCTATAGCACCAACTACACTGGGTGGTCCAGCTATGGTCATGTTTGTTTCTTTGTAATTGGCGAAGATCATGAGGAAACTGAATGATTTGTCGGACGACATGGGGTCTGGTAAGAGCATTTGATTGTTTCATGTAATATTCCACTGACAGATAACTGAGATTTACCTATTCGTCTGCACTGCATAGCTGCATTTTTCCTGTGGCCAAGTAGTATAGAGTTGTCACAGCCTTGATCTCCAATGTTATCGGGTTGTTTCTGTTTGTTGGTGGAGTGACTGCATCCCTGACTAACTGTACCATGATCATAATACTCTAATGATTAAGGCATTACCTTATAAAGCTCAGTATCAATAAATGTTTCTAAAACATCTACCTGATTATGAAGTGGATTGTCGGCAGCAGTCCTAGGATTGTTTGTGATTTGGTCTTAGTGACGTAGGTGTCCTCTTCACAACCCCTAACTTTTCACAGATTTTGGAGCTGGTTTTAGTGCTAAAATGAAAAGATGCTGGAAAAGGGCTTCACGCCATCTTTCAAGCATGGTGGAGGCAATATAATGGTCTGGGGTTCGTTGGTGGTGGTAAGTGAGACATATACAGGGAAAAAGGAATCTTGAAGAAGGAAGGCTATTACTCCCTGCCATACTCTGTGGGGGGTGCTTGATGGGAGCCACTTTCCTCCCAGAACAAGACAATGACCCAAAGTACAGCTTCAAACTATGCAATAACTTTTTAAGGAAGAAGCAGTCAGCTGGTATTCTGTCAATAATGGAGTGGCTTCAGGAGGCAGGGGGTGAAATCACTTCAGATTACCTCAACAAATTGACAACTAGAATGCCAAAGTTTTACAAGGTTGTAATTACTGTAAATGAAGGATTCCTAGTTTGAAGCACACAATAATCATTTCAATAAAAAATTATCATTTATAACCTCGTCAATTACTATATTTCCTATTCTTTTTGCTATATTTTCTCTTCAAACTCATTTCATGTATGGTTTCGTGGAAAACATGGAGATTTCTACATGAACCGAAACTTTTGAACAGCAGTGTACATAGTGTAAATCTTATATTATGTTCTGGTCCAGGCCTATTATTCTGCTTTCTCTATGATGTTTGGTTGGTCTGGGATTTGAGAATGGAGATGTCTAAAAGCTTTCTGGAATCCTGGCCTTTTATTTCAACATGTCGGATGTGTCTATATGTAAGAAAAGACATTAAGAAATCTCTTTGTTTAAAGAACAGTCAACTCTCGGTCAATATTTCTATTTGTTAATTGCCAGAGGCAGCCACAGTAGCTTTCTTCATTGTTTTAAAGTAGCTCAAGCTATAAGTTAACTTGTGAACAGGGGTCTTATGGGTGCAGGATCAGATGTTAAATTCAAGTTAGGGATTGGATAAACTCTTCAAATTTTACAGTTATTTTGTGAGCACTTAAACTAAACCACACTGTTCAGCCTTTTAGCTTTTATAGCTTCTTCTGTTTTTATCCCGTTTTTATTATTTAATTTTTCTATGTTTTCTTATTATGGTGTTGTTTAGATTTTTTCATTTGAGTATTTGTTTTTATGCTATATCATTTTTATATATTTTCTGTTTCTTTGTAAAACACATTGAATTGCTTCTATGAGTGAATTGTGCTATTTAAATAAACTTGGTTGCTTATTAGCCGTTTTAGGAAGTCATCACTTTAAATGTTTTGGGCCTTCCTCTTCTACCAACTTTCTATAGTATTCACTTACTATAAATGTAAAACACATTTATAAGCAATGAATTTGCTAGCAAACACAAGCAAATCGCACTCTTGTCGATAGCAGTTCAAAACAGTGACATTGCTATGGAAACGCACAAAGCAAAGTGCTGGGATGGGGGGGGGGGTTCAACAGAGATGTGCAGCTGATAGAGTAAGTTATTTCTGTTTTATGTGCGTTAAATGAGCACACAGCAGGGCATGTGTGATTTCTTATCGGGGCTGGTAATAAAAGTAGCCAGGGGTTAGAGAAATGTTAAACGCTTACCTTTCGCACTTTCTGGAAGTACAGCTCAGGAAGGGCGTGGAGCCAGTAGGCAATTTGGCAAATATAGAAGAACTTCACCTGAAAGCTACAGAGAGGACAGGTTACATGCCAGTAGACAGACAGATCCATCCAAATTATCTATTTAGGAAAGAAGTGAAAGCTAATGATCCTGTTACACACAGACAGCTCTTCTCAAAAGCAGCACTATTCCAAAGTTGTGTTGAGAGTAACTTACAAAGCTATATGTTTAGCAATGTGCTGATTGCATTTTTAATCATAAGAACACTCTATCCACTTCCTCATCCTTCCCCCATTGTCATATAGTTTACTGACAACAATCTGTGAAGAGAGCAGTAGCACCACTGAGAGATATGTAAGAGATATGTTGCCATCTCTACATACAATCGGGAAGGAATGAGGAAATGGATAGAATCATGTTTCTTATCAGTAAAATTAACATATTTAAATTAGTATGTCTCTCTATGTAAGATATTAAATGTCTAACTACCAAACTTTGGGTTAGTTTTGAAGACATCAGTTCTTTTGTGAGGAGCATGCTACTAATTGGAAGACCCTGTGCTACTGTACTAGAAAACTTCCAGAAATTGCACTGAAAAAAGAATATTAACTACTTTACTACATACAGACTTATACAAAGTATCTTTCGTTTTGACTGACTGTGTATACTAAAAACCACCTAAATCATTTAAGTCTAAGAAAATGGATAAAAACAAATGGTCTTGTTATACAATATCAAATGAGGGGAGGTTGGGAAGAGACACTTGGCACTGTCTAGCTTGAGTAATTCCACATAAATATTTTAGGTTAACCTGGCATCTAACATGGGGTTTGATGCCTGGTACCACAGGAGCGTTTACTCCCACACTGAATTCTGGGGATGCAATGCATGCTGGGAGACCAAGGCCTTTACATTGTGCCAACTCCAATAGTCGAGCTTTCCCAGAACACTGGTGGGGAGTTTTTGCCATCTAGAATGCTTGGTTACTCCAAACAAGAACTCACAGAACAAGTAGTGGTAATAGGAGCACTAACCCTTCCTCTGACATATTGTTGAAAAATTGAATGAGTGTGCTGAAGGCATGAAACAAATTCATAAATCCTTACTTACACCATGTGGCTGTGTGGGTAGCCCTCCCATAAAAAAGTAGGATTTGTTGCAAATTCCTCCTAACAGACAGAAAAAAGAAAGGAGGCATAAGCCAAAGTGCAAACACGATAGGACAGAGTGCTGGTCTCGTCTTCACATAATGTTCCCTGGCTCCTGGCAGCATTTCACTGGCTTTACCGCTGTTAAGATGCTGCAGCCCCAGATGAAGGAGAATAAGTAGAATGCAGCAAGCTGTCCCGATTCATTGAACTTGCTGTGTTTGGTTTTTGACAGGTGCAACCGCCGATTCATTTTCTGAAATCAGGGAGAACAGAATATGAGACAGGCATACTGATGCTGGGAAATGTGTCAGTTAACAGCTATATCATTTTGTGTGGGCAGCTTAAAGGAAAGAGGTGGATGATGGTATTTGATGGTATTTAAATGGCTAAAATGTTGAGGTGGGTAAGCAAGTTGTGTTATGACTCAGAATTAGGCAGAAAGAAAAATGGGGGAGGACAACACTCACACGCACGGTGATGTACAGTTTGTTTTCTGTAGAGTAACTATCTCTATACAGTGGTCCCCCTTCTCTCAGTCACAGACCTGGAAGCCTGTGCAAGCAAACACACCGTATGCATGGGTCAGTGTGGGGTGACTCACATCAAGAATGTATTCCTGTATCAAGGCGTGGAGAATGACAGCGATCAGCAGATAGAAGAACACCGTGGCTATGTCTTTAGGACCGTACTGGTAGAGATTCACTGGCTCAATCGTCTCTTCTGATGAAACCGGAATGGGGAAAAACAAGGCAAATGGCTTCAAACACAAGGTACTGGATACAAGTACTAAATGTTGTGTTTTTTTAAATAGATACAACAAAGACATCATCTTACCAAGATTTTGAGTAACATTGTATTGGACAGTGATGAACATGATGGCAAACTTCGCTGTCACCTGCAATAAAGAAATTACATTAGATGGGAATCAATGGTTTGCACGCAATTCGCCTGCTGTAGCAAATGTCTTGCTATAGCATTCTGCAAGGGATGGTTCTTGATGCATTGCAGAGATGTATTGGAGTCATCCGAGAAAGATGTGTTAGACATTGCCTAACAAGGCAGTGGCTGCTGTCATTTATATTATTAACCTTCGTTTTGCTAGCAAGTAATGGGACTGTCTGACAAACTGGAAACTGTCTAGCTACCGTACTGTAGTTAGATAACAAACTATCAAGTTTCATTTCAGAGAAGAAGTTGGCAAGCATGCTAACTGCTAGCAAGCTCAGTTAACCACTCAAGTGATGACGTGTTTACAGACTTGTATGGTAGCTGGATACAGTAGCAGCTGCTAACTAAACGACGCCCCTCTTCTGCTGTCACATGCATGGATTTCACTGTCTAGCTAACTGGATAGCTACACACTTGGTAATATTATACATCTACTTAATAAATTGCTGTGAAATGTTGACCAGCAACTAGCTAACACTGTGGGCCTTTCCTCTTCCTTGGAAATCGGTGTGACACTTAAGAAGGGAGACGCTCATGCTCAGACCTAGAGTGCTGCTTACTGTTATCATCATAGTTCAGACGAAGCGTTTTCTTTAGCAAAGCAGCTAAGCTAAATCGTTGGAAAGCATACATTCCAGGCTTTAACACTGTACCTCGAACATCAGGCCGAGAAGTATGATCATAGCCACACACGAAACCATATCTGCGTGGTTCTGGATAACGAACTCGTGGCTCAGCACCGGCGGGCTCTTGTTCTTCTTTCGGAAACCCATGGCTGTCCAATTCAGGTCTCCCTCCCTGCCGCACTTCAATCACTCACTGTCCCTACACTCAGATGCAAACGCTCCTCTTTTGCTCCCTCCACAATTGTCAGTACACTGTGTAAATTGCAGTTCACGTGTAGAAGAAAAGATAAGAAGATGCACCAAACACAGCACCACGCACACACTTCAGAGTCAAATGCCCCCTCCCAGTGATTCCTACACTCACGCACCGCCCATTGACGTAGCGAGAAAATCCCGCCTCGTTGAACTCATGATTGACATTTGCTGAACAAATCATGCGCAAGGGAATTTTTGGTGGAGGCGTTGGGATGAAACGTAGTGGATGGCGCGGTCGTCTACTACGTTATATCCAAAACATTATTCATTCCGTCCAGTCATTTTCGGGTAAGTATTCAGTTTTACGTTGAAGACAATTTTATAATATCAGTTTCAGTAAAATACATTATGATCAACTGGCATTGTTTTCAATGTGAATACGGAAGCTGTTAGTTAAGCGGGTAGATACCAAACCTATTACTATACCTAGTCATTATATTATTAGTACTATAATGTATATAACGACTTTTTGACTTTGCTAAGCTAGGCTAGCTAGGCAACAGCAAAGCCAGTTGAATGCACAAGAAATGCGACACTATCAATATATTTTGTATTGCCGAACACATTTGTTATGTTGTAGTTAGCAGCAATATGCCATTGTAAAATGTGCATGTACGAATATGTAAGTACCTCGATAAAGATACGGAAACTAGCTACATAGAAATGAGGTTCAATACTGACATTTTTCACTCTGGCATGACACTCATTATGCCATGCCTGACCTCCTGATGCCAGCCTCTTCACATTATAAAAATCAGATTCATTACGGTATTGGTTGTCTAAATCTATAAGCAGGGACGTCACCAGAAATTCATGGATGAGGGACTGGGCATACTCCCCAAAACATTTTCATCATATACTTTTAGATTAACAACGGTTGTAAAATCTATCAAAAAAGATTATTTTTGGTCAAGGTTGGCTAAAAGTATACCTCTCATAGTTTGTGTTAGACACTGATCTAATGACTTAACTTGTATCTAAATATGGAAATAAAAGTCAACTCGGTCCTCATCCATCCAGCACCAAAGGCACAAAACCAGCTGTACTATGTAGCCAAAAAACTTTTGTCAGCTATAGTTTACAGAAAAGAACATCTACATACATATTCTCTTTCTAAACGCGATTTATTTCAAAACAGATTTAGTCATTAGCCAATTAATCTTGGAATTAAGTAATTAAAAAAATTAGAATTCTTAAAAATGAATAATAATAACCGGATCTACATTCCTCTAAACAGAATACATTGAAGTATATTAACTTCAAACCAAAACCAACATGAATCTTTGAAACATGCACAGTTTTGCAACTGTATTCCGTTTACACCAAACAATTGAACCTAACTAATCTCGTAGAACCACCTAACATCTGCATATCCAACTGCTGTTTTGAAAAACATCTTGTGCCGAGTAGGGGAAATATTAAAATGTTCAGGTAGTTGGTTTGTGAAGCAGCTAAAAGTACGACCCCCTATTATCAGCAACCGTCCCCCATTACTGGCCACCTTACTATTTTGTAAATTACAATATTAATGCTTTTTATGTGTATTATAAGTGACCGATCAAAGTCTTCTGGAGTGTCTACTAGAAAGTTGTGGCTAGCTGGTCTGCGATGCAAGTTGAATTTCACACATTTTTCTCAAGAAAATGTTTTAACCTCCTTGCATTTCTATAAAAAAATGGTGTTGGGTTTGCTGAAAAGGTAAATTGGTTGGCAAAATGTACCGTTACTTTATAGTTCATTTACATTAAGAACTTGAGAGGATTTGCTTCACCGACTACTAGAAACGGACGAAAAAATGGGTGGCAGATAGTAGAGAAACGTTAGCTATTATTTACAGAAGACAGCTCGCTTCAATTGAGCGAGTTACATTTCAAAGCCCCCCTAAAATAGTCCAAACGACGGCCCTGTCTATAAGCTATGTGTTTTGACATGATTTTGCTATATCATCTCATAATGTGTACATGTATTATCATTTCTGGTACTTCTAGTGGGACTCAGCACTTTCTCAATTTGTAAAACTCTTAGTGATGCAGGGAAAAACATTTGTGCCAGAATGACTAACATTGTGAAGTGGGAGAGGTGAGGAGTGATATGATGTATTTGGAATAAAGGGAATGGTTAGCATATATGACCAGTTTGGGAGTTTAAGCATGACACCGGAGTTGATACCCATGCACTTTGGATGAGTGTCATTGGATTTTTATTATCCATTGTGAGAGAGTCAGGACAACTCCTACATCCTATCCAAAAGACAGAAGCCTACGCATGGCGATGATACTGTAACCATCTTGGCGCATAAGGGTTTGACCTTAAGACATGAGGGAAGACTGTTCCTTCAACGCCACTTCAAGATGCCTAAACATCAGACTTACTATGGCTACTGTGTGGATTATCAGTCTGAAACATGTCACCTGAGAAAATAACTAGTCGTCTGTCTAAGCTGTAATGTTAGTTCTATTTTAACATACTTTAATGGGTCTTGGTCCTGTTTTGAATTTGACCGGAAGGAAGTGGAGATTCAATGTCCACAGCAAAGAAGTTTTAACTGAACTTGTTTGTTTTCACCTGACCTGATGTAACCAGCAAATCACACATGTTTCAAGGTTAGTTTTGCTCTGCAATTGTTTTGAATACAAACCAGAAATAAAAAGAGCAGAACCATATACAGACTAGCTAGCATAATTTAAAGGTTGGTTAATAGCAAAATAATACCCTATTTTCTTTTGATTTACCTCTTATGGACAACATTAGTTGAAAACTTGTTAAATATGTTCAAGTGTCATCATGTCACTCTGTATGAAATGTGCATTGATCGGTACTTTATTCTGTACTCTTTTTGCCAACTTAACAATTCCAAGAACACTACACAATGGTCAAGAGACTAGGAGTGAAAGCTCAAAATCAATCAATAAAGTTCTAGCATCCGTTTAAACAACATTTGCTCTACACATTTCATTTCATGTGTATGGCAAACGTTTCAGACAATTCACTTGCTGATTGATACTGGTCCTAGATCCCCAATATGAGCAAAAGGAGAAAAGGTGTTTGTTTTAAATGTTTATTTACACATTTAAGTACAGTTAGTAGAAATGCTTGTGTTTCAGCTCCTGGACAATGCATAAGTAGATAAATAAAAATATAATGTCAAATATATTGTGTATGCAACCGTAGTCAAACCACCTAGTTGAACAATTATATGTTTTGGAAAGATAGCATACATACTTTCACTCAGATAAGATCAGGATTTCCAAGTATGTTAGGTGTGGATTTCAGATTTTGTGCTTAGAACTGTCTAATGAAACCTGGTAGGGATGACCAGTCAGAATTAGCTAACATTGGGCAGTTGTCTTGAACCAGTGGTGGAAACAGTGAGGGGTTGGCATGCCATAATCTTTATTAAATAACCTGATGTTATCCTTTTTTCATTCAGTAGAGGGCAGCATTGCACATGTGTGGATAATATAATGAAACCAAATCCATTTTCGTCAGGTCCATCTCAACTAAGCACACAGCATGTGTGCTCACAAGTTACAACAGTATTTCCTTTTAACGTTTCGAATCACATTGCCATTTACTTGGTTGGCTTTTTATACCCTACTCCTATTGACATTGATGTACTGTCCTGACTGACTAACAATAACAGACAGCAGCTGTTACCTGGGTGAATTATTTATGGGTTCTTCAAAGCACATGACGCAAGTGGGAGTTTGCTTGGAACATATGAACACACTGGAACCTGCTCTGGTCTGCGTTACAAAAGGCCTTCTTCCCCAAACATTCTTATGCTTTAAGTACCATTTCCGTGATAGTCAAACTGTTCTACTCTTGTTTCCCTAGACATTAAATAATGTGCTACAAAATAGTAGTTCACGGAAATGTTCCATTGCTGGGACTGCCCTGAACATACACAAACACACACAGTGTCCCAAAACGAGCAATTTAGATAATTCTTATAGCATTATCTTATATTTTATTGTATATTTCATTACTTAATTCAAGCAGGAAAATGATTGGCCATTCCATTTTAAGTTGGCCTACTCTCTTAGTTTCTAGTTTCTCTATTAGGTCTGTACTTTCAAATTATCTCTGGCTTGATGATACATTATTATGATTTTCAATGTTTTCCGTAAGCTCTTTGCCGATTCTCACCTAATTAAACTGCATACTTAAAAGCTATACTTTTACTTAGGAACAAGCCCATGAATAGCATTGTCTTTTGTACAAAATTAATTATTATTGCCACATAATTATATTTGTGGTGTACAGTCACTCTTGTAGTTGTTTTGGTAAAGAACTATGCTCTCTCTCCTTCTCTTTGCCCTAAAGACTGTTGAAAAGGAGGGGAGGGGTTTAGACAAAGGCCTTCTTAACCAAAATGGAGGCTACAGCAAAGCAGCCCTGCTGTCCTTTTTCATTTTCTACATGCTGCAATTTCTTCTTAATAATCCATTAAAATAAGCCAACTCGCACCCGATGCAGCCTTAGGTAACAGTATAACATTGTTGTGTGTGTTCTTTAGGTCACAGAAATGTGATTAAATGTGTTATTTTGTGATTTGGGCCTAGCTCTTTCTCTCTTTTTTTCTCTCCCTGTCTCTCCCGCACTCAGAGCTGTTCCTGGCTGCGCTGAACAAAGATAATTACTCAGGAAACGCTCTGGCCAATCGGATGCGGTCTTACATCCCGTCTGTGAGAAAGGGGCCAGTCAGGGCCTGGCTACTATCACACAGGCCTGATCGCCTTGCCTGAACAGCGGAGCCTTCCCCGGCTGAGGGCTGAGGGTGTCCTCCATGTTTTATAAGTGTTGACATAACAGTGTGTCAGGCAGCCATGCATCCACAGAGGTAAGCCCTGTCTCTTTATCTCAACTGCAATTACAACATTCCTTTCTCTCTTTTGTGTGACTGTTGCTGTGCAAATCTAAATGTGTACAACTGGAAAAATCACAGATAGCTTTTCCAAAGGAGTGGGGGTGGGGGGGGGTTGTGCACGGGGGGAGGCCTTGCAAGGCCCACTGCTCCAAAGAGAGTTGAGGGTGGGGGTGGGGAAAGGACTCTCACCCCTGCTCTGTGTCTCTCTGTAGAGCAGGGTCACATGCGTACCCCAGATATCCTGGCTGCCCCATGCTGGACAGCTAAGTGACCAAGTCCTGTTTTTTGTAATGAGAGTGAGGTCCAAACGGACAGTGTCTTATCTCCTCTCTGCGGCGCCAGCTTGTTAGCGGGTCATAGCCGAGGGGACGGGGGGGCATCAGAGGAGTGCTGATGGGATCCGGTGTGTCAGACATCTTTTGTAAGCACTAGGCAGATTGTCTTCCTCTGTTTCGACTTCGTGTCATGCCAGGCCAGACGTGGGGGCAACCGATGCCTGTTAGACTGACGTTGGGGGTCCTTGTGGGTGGGGTGGAGTGTAACTGAACAGTGCTCACAGTGGTGAGGTAGTAAATGTACATTGTGAATGGGAGGGAATGGGAGGATTGTCCTTTGGCTATGACCCAAATGTTTCACCAATTGATGCACTTTCAAACAAAGCAGGGACTGCCTGTGTCTACAGTAAAGCCTGACCCATGTGGAACCCTCAGAGTCCGTTTATCTGTCCCATCAAAACAAAAACCCTTCTCTAATGGGTCTTGAATTTCAATTTGCTTCATTTTTTTCTCTTTAAACATTAGTCGACCAGTGTGGTATTGTTGCATTGAAGCTCACAGGATACAGGGTGTCAATTTAGGTTCCAAGGCCTCCGGTTTACAGGGCAGTGCTACTTTTGCTCTGTAGTGCCTGCCCTCGTACAGCTGTTTTTTCTGCTCTGTGCTTCAAACAGCTGCCATTTTGTGTTAGTAATCGAATTCCCCTCTGGGTAAAGCTCTGCTTGTGTCTTCATGAATCCAACTGCCACAAAACACGCTGTACATGTTAATGACAATGTATTTTGTAGCCTTAGTGTGTTTGTCTTCAGCCTGGCTCAGATTTGTCTGTATTTGTGTGCTTGTTTTCTTGACACCCCCCTTCACTGGCACTACTCAATCCTCTCTCCCCTATTTATAGCTGTAGAGGCAAAAACCCCATGAAATGCTGATTCATTTGAAACCATGATTTGGTGTTTCATAAATTATGTGGGCAAGAGTATCTTATCCCCTTTGTAAGTCATTTCACACAAGCAAAAACTAGTTTTCTATGCATGCACCAGCTTTACTGTTTGAAAAGGACACCGAAATATACCGAAAAAATAGACGCCACACTATAATATAGAGCCTATTACAACTGAGATAAATTAGGCTGCCTCTAGTTTTCTGGAAGATATCTTCAGATAGACGTTTTATTTTAATGTTAACTTGCTACGTCTCGTGTACTACCTACAGATACTGTCATGAGTGTATCCTCCCTCAAAGCAGGGCTATGTAAACAGACTTGTCTTGTTCAGCTAACACTCCTGTGGTGTAAATGGTAACAGCACAGTGATGTTCTGGAAGCCATCAATTCATTACATTATCACTTTGGTTTTGTGTTTGTTATCGGTAGACTACCGTGAATCCGGCAAGCAGAAGTCCAGATGTTAAGAACTTTATCATTTTTAATTCTCATTAAATTAATTTTATCATTAAATTATCTTTTTGCGGTATGGAAAGGCTTCCAATAGCTTGTTGCAGACCTTGAATTCACTTCTCACATTTCCAGTTGCAACCTGCTTTTGGTTTTAATAAAAATGTAAACCAGGTTTGTTGGAATGTTGTGAGGTGGGCCTTCACATAGGAGAGCCAATTGTACGTTTTCCTCATATACAAACTTACTTGAAGAGCTCATAGCAACTGTAGTGTTTGTTTCATTGCCAACATGTAATGAAATTAGATAATGAGGAATTAAACCCTTTAGTTATCTGCACATGTTATATGAATTTTATTTGCATTTAGCCCCAAAATCTTTAGTAAATATGAATAGGACCCTAGTCATGAGCCCTGTAACACATATGAATAGGACCCTGGTCATGATCCCTGTAACAAATATGAATAGGACCCTAGTCATGAGCCCTGTAACAAATATGAATAGGACCCTAGTCATGAGCCCTGTAACAAATATGAATAGGACCCTGGTCATGATCCCTGTAACACATATGAATAGGACCCTAGTCATGAGCCCTGTAATAAATATGAATAGGACCCTGGTCATGAGCCCTGTAACAAATATGAATAGGACCCTAGTCATGATCCCTGTAACAAATATGAATAGGACCCTAGTCATGATCCCTGTACCACATATCTGGATGTGGAGTATGTGTCAGTGATTTACTGATGCATTCATTAACTCTTCCATTGCCTAACAACTCTGTTATTTGTTACTACAAACATCCTCCATGGTGTAACAGCACCCTCCCCATGTACCAGTTACCCATTGATATGTAGAAAAGGGTTACACATCAGTAGTAAATAGGGGGCAGTTTGAAAGCAGTTTAGATTAACATTACATTATCTGTAGGAAAAATACCAGTCATCCTATAGGTATGTATAGGATCTACATATCTGGCTCTCAATTCCCCCAAATAATTTTTGGTTGCAAATTAGGTTGTAATACAGTTTCCACTTGTGTTAAATAGGAATTTATTTTATGGGTCAACAAAATTAATAACTAACTTCCTAGTTTCCCAATTTGTACATAAAATACTCCAAGAGTGAATGTTCTCCATGCAAAATGATGGGCAGAAATCTAACATTCAGTGGCAAACCTCGATTATACATATTGTACGAGGGGGGTTATGTTCGGCAACTTGGTTGTAGACATTATATTCCATTATATTACGCCGTGCTTTTATTGGGATTTATGTTAATTAACGATTGACAAAACCAAATGATCAAGCAGAAAAGAGTAACCCAATTCATTTTATTGAGCCATTGACTAGATCAGCTCGAACATGTGTATGCATTCATGTTGTGTTCCATATTATATGCATACATGGGAATGTTAGTAATATGGATTTGTATTACACGCATTCATGGGAATGTTAGTAGTATGGATTTGTATTACATACATTCATGGGAATGTTAGTAGTATGGATTTGTATTACATGCATACATGGGAATGTTAGTAGTATGTATTTGTATTACATACATACATGGGAATGTTAGTAATATGGATTTGTATTACATACATACATGGGAATGTTAGTAATATGGATTTGTATTACATACATACATGGAAATGTTAGTAATATGGATTTGTATTACATACATTCATGGGAATGTTCGTAGTATGGATTTGTATTACATACATTCATGGGAATGTTCGTAGTATGGCGACACGTTAACTTTAGGTAGAACTTCTGCGGTAAGCTGAGGCAACATTACTTGATGATTCAAAATCAGGCTTTCAAAAGTTCCTCTTGGCAAGCTTGTTATATACTGCCTTCCAGCCACAAAGAACAACCAATTCTATAACCTCTTACCGTTCATTCAGTCACCCTCAACAGACAAACTTTTAAACCGAGGGGAAATTACACTGTTTAATGCAGGGGGAATTTCTGCATTGCAGCAGAAAATGTTTTCAAGGAAGAGGGAAGCTTGCGAACAGGGAGCAGTGTGGGATAGCACAGCCAACCAATCGTGTCCCGCCATGCAAACCTTTCAGCCAATTACATCAGCAGCCAAGGTTAAAGATTGACAATTGCTGTGAGAGCGGCAGCACAGGGAGAGCAGGGGCCTTCTGGAAAATTCCACAGCCATCTTTGTTTCATCCCCTTCCAGCCCAATGTAAAAAAAAAAAAACAGGCTGAAGGATTTTCTTACATGTTCTGTGCTGTAATACAAGGTATGCTACCACACTTATCACTTGTCTCTGTTATGGAACATTTCCTAGGTTAGAAATGCAGGAAAAATTGAATCATGTGTATAATTAATCTTATCTTTTTGCAGTGATTTTAGCATAAAGGGGCAGGCAAAAGCCTGACTCCTATTTTGGCGCAGCTGTACCTTAAATGAGCACTTTTGCGGTGTCTTGAGTGGACAGTAACCGTGGCGTCAACAGCCTTCTGTCTCTCAGAGACTGTGTTCTCTGTCGACGTAAGAGGCTGCATGGTGACAAGGTCACCAGGTTGTTTTCTCCATTAACAGTACTGATCCTCAGTGGATTCAAGGACAAATTACCAACACAAAGCATGCAACAGCACAAGCCTGCTTTTATGGCACTGCTTACAGAACAGGATAGCAGGTTTCTAATCAGAAACCCAGGAGAAAATGAACTTTCTGTACGATACACAGCTGTGTCACATGAGAACAAACCAGGGTCTCCTCCTCACAGATAGTGAAGGTTTGTGAGTTCTGTCTTTGCTGTCATTCAGCGTGTACCCTCATTATTAAACAAAATGATTCTTTGACCGAAACGCGCAGAGAGATTGAAGACGGGGGTGAAATAGAGAAGATCTCCAATCGGCTGGATTTCTCCCTCGCTCGGTCGCCATCCTTCACCTCTGCCTCCCTCTCTGTAGTAGGCAGCGTTGGTGGTTCGGCTTAACTGTGTTTTGGTGTTTGGTGTTTGGATGTTGAACTGTAATCTCCACGGATCTCCTGGTCTGTGAGTGTGTTCCAGTGAAGCCTCGGTCGTTGTGGGGGATGGGGGAGAGGGGGAGGGGAGCTGGCTGTGCCCTCCATTTTCTGTGACGAGAAAACCCTGCTCTGTCTCTGATCGCCTGTTTCTGTGAGGAGCCGGTTGAATCTCGAGGCACAGGCAGTTTGTGTGTGTGTTTTCATCTTCTGTCATGCATTCCTCCTAGCAGAGTGGGTGTAGTCTGTGTAGTCTATCAATGTTATCCCACATTTGGTTCTTATGGAATATTCCCAGATCCTGGAGATAATTTTTCTCGTGTGATTCTGGTAGGTTTTTTTTAATGATGCTTCTGCTTTTCTGAAATGCCCTCTGGAAGAACATAGATTGTCTCTCGACTGGTTTTCCTGCCTGCCTGACCAGAAGCTGCAGGATCAGTGTGTCACTCTGGCTTCTCCGCAGGCCTGTTTCTGAGGGAATGAAGAGTGTGAACCGCGGCACCCAGTCATCTCCCAGGCTTTCTCTCTCTGCTGGCACATGCACCACAGAGAGGTGGCTGACATTCAGCGTCTTTCACATGTGCCTCATTCGTTTGTTCTCCTGTGTGTCCGGAACAGGAAGCCCTGAAGGGGGTTGGGCCAGCAGAATGTCTACACAAGGCAAGACTCCTATGTTGGATACCTTTGGGTTTTTCTTCCTTTCTCTGGCCCAGTGACGACAGGGATTTTGATAATGGAGATTTTTCCTTGTGATCATGGGGTTTCTCTTTTGCGAATGTGTCGGCCAGGTTGTTTATGGTTGCTCGGGGTCTGTGAGGGTTCAGTGTGTTTGAGTAGGACATCAGGGTTTACACTGTGTGCTAATGGGGGTCGGCGTTATTGGCTGGGTAGATTTTGTTAATGGCCACTTTTAGAGTGGTGTTCATGCATGGCTGCTTCAATGGCTCCCCTGCTCTGTCTCTGGAGCATTGGACTCCCCTGATTCTAATCTCTCCTTGTTCCTTATAGATCAATGACCTTAAGAATAGATCAACACTAATCTCATTCCAAGTGTTGTCTGCAATATTCGGAGAACACCATTCCCACCTGACAGCGTCTTGAACCTTGTCTCTCTCTCTAGCAGGGAATACGTGCGTGTTAGGCTACCTGTACGTGTCATTTGATCTGCCCCTGACACATCTCCTGTCCTATCAGCAGCGCCCAGGGAAGGGCTAACTAGCTCTGAACTGGTTCAGCGCGTGACCTGTGGTAAATCCTGAAGAGGGTTTTCGTTAAAGCAAATGATGAATGGGACTACATCCTTGGAACGAGGCCCTCAGTGGCCCTGACAAAGGAGGGGCTGTACTCTCAAAAAACCCCATTCATCACCAAGTATCCCCCCTTTTCTTCCAGTCCCTTTTCTTCTTGAGAGGAAATGAGATAAGGCCGAATCCAGAGAAACCAAAAGCTGCTGGCTTTGATTTGGACATTTCTTTGAATTGAGTTTTTTTTCTCATTCTGTGCACAATAGTTGCTGTGGAAATCTGATTATTGTTTGGGCTGTTCAGAAATGATGTTTGGGCTTGTTACTAGGGCTGGATGTTTCCACCTCACAATCCAATATTACTGTGATACTTCGGTGCAGTACGATAGACTACGTTTTGCAATTATGTACTGTGATTCTATGAATGTTATTTTATATTCAATCAATGTCTGCCGCAGGACGAGAGTAAGCCATTCAATGTTTTTTGATAAGTCATGGAGAATAAAGTACTGCAAATACATTTCTTATTCATGTTCCTTATATGATTAATAACTAGCCAAGAAGGGGAAATACTAGTTTTAGGGCAGGTATAGCCAACCAGAGTGATTACATGTGATTTTATCTAAATGTATTTGCTGTATGATAAAGTAGTATCACTTATTGACAGAACCAGCATCACTATTAGGTAATATACCTACAGGTATATCCTGTATCATGCCAGTCAAACCAAGGTTCATTCTTTAGAGGTTGCTAAAGTGGTCTGTTGCTGTGGGCTTCATGAAATAGGCCAAACAGTCTTTGGGGAGACCTGTTGTTCAAAGTGGCTCCCAAGATGTACAATCTCTTTGCACTCTGAGGCAATACTTGTGTGGTCTAATATAAACTCCCAGTTGTTAGTGTCTAAAAAATATTTATTTAAAACCCCAAACATGAACTTTTCAGGAATACTGCTTTCATTAAATTGTTCAGAAAGAGCTTTTTTGGTTAGGGTTAGGTGAGCAAAGCGGGCCACACACAAACGTATAATAAATGCCCTCATCGGGGCCTGTTGTCTTTCAATTTTCTCTTGAAGGACAGCAGCTCATTGACTACTTTATTAAGTGTCCTTATTTGTGGTGCACACGTTGTGCCCAGCTGAATAAAGAGGACCTGTCGCTATGGAGATTCTCTCCAGTGGTACCCTGTTGAACCTGAAGTATTTCTTCTGCGATTACCAACGATTATAAACCACACAGAGGAAGTCAATTTAAATGTGACGCCTGAGGTGCAAGTCAATTGTATGCCACTTCAGCTGCACCTCAGATTTGGAAACAAAATATGGTTAACCTACTGAGGTTTCTCAACCAAACGGGCCTGAGATAACGTCCATGGAAACCTGCTGAAACTCTGGTGACTTGGTCCTCCGGGGCACAGTCCGCCTTAGGTGCTGTTCCACTTGTTTACCGGGTGACAGGATGTTTTGTGAGTGCCGTTTGTGACTCTCTTTTTCTTTTCTTTCTCTCTGCCCTCGTTCCGTGCTGTGCAGTCTGGCTGAGGAGGAGGTAAAGACTGAGTCGGATGTTGTAGAGGGGATGGATGTGTCCGTGCGAACCAAAGGTAAGAACACGTCGTTGCGCACCGACACAGGTGTGAATCAGTGATTTTTTTTCTTTAGGAAATGTGTCTGCTGTGATCTTATGGCGCTAGACGGCAACAAATGTAACATTGAGTTCCTGTCATATCAGTGTAATGTATCCTGTATCTCCTTCAGTTGTGGTTGTAGCACGAGTTCAACCTCACCATCCCACTTTGGATAATATTTAGTATTTAGGGGGCATCCTTCAAAAGGAATCACTGGGCCAGCCCACACTTTCTTCGTGTTGAAATGCAGTTGCCATGTCGGTATACCAAGGAAGATGTTAAAGTATAATTTAAAATGTGTTGCCAGGTTTGGAAAACCATTAGCAGGGTTATGCACCCGTAAAGATTCTT
This sequence comes from Esox niger, assembly GCA_016801105.1. Classification (NCBI taxonomy): domain Eukaryota; kingdom Metazoa; phylum Chordata; class Actinopteri; order Esociformes; family Esocidae; genus Esox; species Esox niger. Next base: position 11,800 of record JACXGJ010001452.1, on the reverse strand, counting down.
ATCAGGACATGTTCAGCAGCCATCAGGAACCGCTGGTCTATTAAGTTGTCCAATTGAGGGGTTCTGCCAACAAAAAGAAAGCTCAAGACTTTATGCTGCCTTCAACCTTCACAATGACTCTTACCCCTGCTTGAGGAAGTTAGAGTTGAGTGGTACTGAAGACGATGTGTATAGAATGACCTTAGTCGTTCACGCTAGGTTTCTAGTCTCCTCCTAAGCCCTCAAGCTGCCATGTTGCATGTAGATTGACCTGGCCTTTCATCTGCTCTGGCCACTAGTGTCTGACCCAGGGTCAGCAGAGCGGCCGCCAGTGACTCAGAAGAGGAAGGTGCCTAGCCCCACCCATTCCTCCAACGGCCACTCTCCCTCTGATACCTCCCCCAGTCCCCTGAAGAAGAAGAAAAAACCAGGAGCCGTCTACAGCAACAACAAAGACCAGGTAGACCGGGGGGTGGGGGTGGGGGTGGGTGTGTGTGTGCGTGTGTGTGTGTGTGCGTGTGTGCGTGTGTGCGTGTGTGCGTGTGTGCGTGTGTGCGTGTGTGCGTGTGTGCGTGCGTGCGTGCTAGGTTTAAATGAAAAGGTGCTGCTGCCTGTTATACAGATACATTTGTTCAAATAAAACTGTATGATAACATTAAAATGAATGCACTGATAATCATAAGTGTTTCTTAAAGTGAGACAGCTTATATATATATATTTATATATTTCAAACCTAAACTGACTTTTGTGAAAGAACAAGATAGTAATGCATGAATGCTGGCTTTATTTATTTTGCAAATTTACTCCCATTTGTTGTGAATGCTTTGTTTTACATGGATGACACAATAAACCCTGAGGTGAAACCTCTTGAGTTCAGTTCCACTGATAAATACACAAGTCACATGTTCTGACCAGTCACATACTTATGTGCTGATTAGCATTGTCTTGTTTTCTGATTGGATGATAAGTGGGTTGATGAGGTGTCAACCATGATACCCAACACAAGACTGACTATTGGTCCATCAAGTCTCTAGTTGAACTGACATCGTAACATGCTAAAAAAACAGAATGATGGTATAGATGGAGAACAACATGTTACAGGCATGCCTGCTCTGGTACTGTCGAGACCAACCGAAAAAGTCTGGTGTTTGGTGCATTATTTTGTCTTATGTATTGCTTCTTACCCTGCCTTACCTGTCACTGTGCCATTCCTTGTGTTTGTCCTGTTGCACTACACCTTTGTGTTTATTTTCTGCGTGTGTTTTGAAACCCGGCCCCCTGTTTCTCTTGCCTGCATTTCAGTCAGAACTAAGACATGGTCCCTTTTACTATGTGAAGCAGCCATCACTCACCACAGACCCTGTTGATGTTGTACCGCAGGACAGCAGGAATGACTTCTACTGCTGGCTGTGTCACCGCGAGGGCCAGGTGCTCTGCTGTGAGCTCTGCCCGAGGGTGTACCACGCCAAGTGCCTCAAACTGCCCGCAGAGCCCGAGGGGGACTGGTTCTGTCCCGAGTGTGAGGTACTCGCTTGTGTGTTTGTTGTGCGTGTGTCGGTGTGTAAATGTGCGCTCGGCAGACACATATTTGCTTGACCACTAGCTTAACATCGCCTGCTCTCTGGGTGTTGGGGTTGGAGGCAAGATCAAGATCAGTAACTCAGCATTTTTGTTTGATTACGGGAAAATTCTCATACGTCAATTTCTCAAATCCGCCATCATTGAAAATGTCTAATAAATGACTTGTTTATGGTATAAATGTTGTGTTGCCAAATGCCTTGCATGAAGTGATTGTGCTGAAGACCGCTACGCTACCGTTTTGACCAAATCTGTTTTGACTGTGTATATGGGACAGACATTAAGGGGATCTGTATTTTTCATTTGCATGTAGAGATCTTTGGACCCAGAAGCTTGTTTTAGCATGAGCTGCTCCATTGTTGACTTTCCCCATGTCACAGTCAAAAGGGTGAACTGGGTGGGACTTCCTTTAGTTTAAGCCAGGATCAAATGATTCCATCCGGGTCATTAGGAGGGATCAGCCAATGAGTTGTCCTCCTGATTTCATAACCACCGGTGGCAGTAAATCCTCACCATGGCATTATACCTGTTCAAACATTTCAGGTGGCATAAGCGTAGTAGTAGAAAAAAATGGACTTCAATGGCACTGCTCATGCTTTCACATAATGACATTAATACGATGATGCGATGTCGATCTAAACCTATGATTTTGCCGCTATGAGGGCCACTACCACAGTCTCCAATGGGTTATGAACAGATGCACAGCTAACAGCAGCCTGGCAGTCGTACTGTGAGTGGCTGTGTTAACCCAGGCCCTGTGCTTGGTATTCTGGCCCATTTTCACCAGCCACTAGCTGCCAATTGTACATTGTCTTCTTCATTCATTTTCCAGAAAATTACAGTAGCAGAGTGCATAGAGACGCAGAGCAAAGCCATGACAATGCTGACCATAGATCAGCTATCTTACCTGCTCAAATTTGCACTCCAGAAGATGAAGCAGCCAGGGGTGAGTTTCCCTGACACCCTCCAGAGCCCCACAGTCCGGGCAGAGTTTGCAGTTGGGTAAATTAGGTTTGCCTGTTTCCTTCCTGAGCAGACTGAGCCCTTCTGGAAGCCTGTGTCTCTGGAACAGCACCCTGACTACGCAGAGTACATCTTCCACCCCATGGATCTCGCAACACTGGAGAAGGTACCACGTTTACATTTCAGTCAGATTCCCAAACCCATTTATCTAGCGCAGTGTTTCCTGGTCTGTCGGACCCAAAGGGGTATACATTTTTGTTTTTCCAACACACTTGGATCCCCAGGACCAGGATTGGGAAACACTGATTTAGAGTTATCAATGATGCTCATATCTAGAGCGACTACATGCAATAACTGAATTCCGTTGAAGCCAAAATGATGTTCCCTAATGTTAGTAACTTCATTTGTAGAATATGAAAAAGAAAATGTACGGCTGCACGGAAGCTTTCTTGGCGGATATGAAATGGATTTTGCACAACTGCATCATCTACAATGGAGGTGGGTTGCAAACACCTGCTTAACTGTAAAGTACCAGTCAATTTTTGGACATACCTACAGTACTCATTCAAGGGTATTTCTTAATTTCTACTATTTTCCATATTGTAGAATAATAGTTAAGACATCAAATCGTTATGCCTATAATGTTTAGTCCATATGACATGAACAGCTCAAATAACCAAAGAGGAACGACAGTCTGTTACTTTAAGTCAATCCAAAATATATCAAGAACATTTCACCAAGTGCAGTCACAAAATATTCTCTAGTGAGGACTGCCACAGGAAAGGAAATGCCAGAGTTATTTCTGCTGCAGACTATTAGTTCATTTGACTGACCAGCCTCAGAAATCAGCAATTAACTGTACCTCTCCTTCACAGAGTTTATGTAACAAACACATCTCAAAATCAACTCTTCAGAGGAGATTGCATGAATCGTGTCTTTATAGTTGAATTGCTATACAGAGACCACTACTGAAGGACACTTGAATTGCTATACAGAAACAACTGCCAAGAAACGCAAGCAATCCACATTAGACCGGTAGAAATCTGTCCTTTGGTCAGATTAGTCAAAATTTGAGATTCTTGTTTCTAGCTGCTCTGTCTTAGCGAGACACATAGTATGTGAACAGATGATCTCTGCATGCATGGTGCCCATTGTGAATGATGGAGGAGACAGTGTGATGGTGTGGGGGTGTTTTGCTGGTGATGCTGTCCATGATTTATGTTGAATTAAAGGTACACTTAACCAGTATGGCCACTGCAGTTTTTCCATCAGGCTCCTTCAACATTGTTAGAAAAGCTTTCCAGGTGATTACCTCATGAAGCTGGTTGAGAGAATGCCAAGAGATGCATAGCTATTGTCAACGGAAAGGGGGCCTACTGTGAATAATCAAAAATATAAATATATATATTTGTTTAACTCTTTTTTTTTGGTTCCAACGTGATTCCATGTGTGTTATTTCATAGTCTTGATGTCTTCACTATTATTCTACTATGTGGAAAATAGTAAAAGAATATCCTTGAATGAGTAGGTGTGTCAGCCTTTTAATGCTGCTGTACATCTACTCAGCTTTTTCAAACATTTATTCTGTTTTTTTAGCTAATCACAAACTAACAGCAACAGCAAAGGTCGTTGTGAAGATCTGTGAACATGAAGTGAGTACTGTTTTTACAGAATGAGGGAAATGCCAGACGGAAGAGTGTTTTTTGCTTGTTGTCTCTTCCAAGTTTAAAATGTCTGTTTCGGTGTCGTGGAAACGTGTCTTTTTCAGATGAATGAAATCGAGGTTTGTCCTGAGTGCTATCTGTCGTCGTGCCAAAAGAGGGACAACTGGTTCTGCGAGCCGTGTGTAAGAATTTTTTTTACCCCTGATATTTAAATACATGTAGGGCGTTCCCTTTACTATTACACTTGGGCAAGTAACCAAGAGGACACATCCCTATTTTTGAGAGCTTTATTTATTTTTTTACATTCAACTGGATGGGATTTCCAACAGGAAAAATCAGCAAATGACAACCTGTGCTGGAATGCTATTTCTCACAGCAAAGCTCTCTGTCCATCTCTCGTCAAAATGTGGTTTGTTTCCTAAAGACAAATGTAGGTTAGCCTGAGAGGCCATAAACTGTTGTTCTCTGCCTGTGTTCCCCTCAGGGCCACCCACACCCGCTGGTATGGGCCAAGCTGAAGGGCTTCCCCTTCTGGCCAGCCAAAGCACTGCGAGAGAAAGACGGACAAGTAGATGCACGCTTCTTTGGACAACATGACAGGTGAGGTGGGATATGGAATGGCCCTGTTATCGTTTTTCCGTTGGCACTGCTTGTGTTTCTCTTCCTATGACACGATTCATGTGCTTATTCTACTCTTAATGAGAGTTTTGGTTTATTCCCCAAGGGCATGGGTTCCTATTAATAACTGCTACCTGATGTCCAAGGAGATTCCCTTCTCTGTCAAGAAGACTAAGAGCATCTTCAACAGCGCCATGCAGGAGATGGAGGTCTACGTGGAGAACATCCGCAAGAAATTTGGGGTGTTCAACTACGCCCCCTTTCGCACCCCATTTACACCAAACAACCAGCTCCAGATGCTGTTGGATCCAGCCAACCCCAGCGCGGGGGCTGTGAAGTCGGAGAAACCTGACAAGATGCGTTTCAACTTTGACATGACTGCATCTCCCAAGATGCTCCTGGGCAAGAGCTCTCTGTCGAGCGGGATAGGGCGGAGGATTTCTGTGACGGACATGCCTCGCTCTCCCATGAGCACCAACTCCTCGGTGCACACGGGGTCTGATGTGGAGCAGGACGGCATGGAGAGAGGGCCCAGGAACCCCCCATTCCAGTACAGCGCAGGGGAGGAGTCCATGGACTACACCGGTAAATAGCCTGCTCCTGTCTAACACGCACAGCGTACCAACAGGAAGGGTTTCAGCATAGTCGTTGTCTACACACAAGTTAGGATCAAGACTTAAACGGTTTGTAGAGGTTATAGTGTTTATGTGTCCACAGCGTCCCCTGTCTCTGTGAAGACGGGCCATGCAGGCAGCGTGACGGGGAGCCCCAAAGCCTTCACCCCCGCTCTGGTGCCCAAACAGGAGAGGGCCCCTGGCACTGGCAGCATCCTCAACCTCAACCTGGGTGAGTCCCATCCACCCTCAACTTCTGAAGACCCTCGTCTCATGCTGCTCGCCTGCCGTGTTAGGGACTGCGTCTCGGTTGTGTGTTGAGTGTCATTTTTGTCACAGATCGTGTGAAGGCTGAGATGGACTTGAAGGAGCTCAGCGAGTCGGTACAGCAGCAACAGCTGCAACAACAGCAGCAGGGATCATCCCTCCTCACCACCCCCAAGAGGCCCATCAGGAGCCTGGACAAGACCATTGAGAGTTGCAAGGCTCAGCTAGGTACGCACACTTCATGAATTGCATCTGTGAGTGACACATTTGAGGCACTACTAATGCTGGGCTCATGTTGATCATGTATAGGAACGTTGATTGGCATGTTGTCTTTGTTACTGCGCAGGCATTGATGAGATCTCGGAAGACGTGTACAAGGGCGTGGAACATAGCGACTCGGAGGATTCAGAAAAGTCTGACTCCAGCGACAGTGAGTACCTCAGTGACGAGGAGCACAGACCAAAGAGCGTTGCCAATGACGACAAGGACAAAGCGGAGAGGGAGTCTAAAAAGAGGCCCAAGGTGAGCGCCCATGGAGACGATAAGGAGGCCGTCACAGGCCCCAGGGAGAAAAAAGCTTCTGAAGCCCTACTAAAGGACAGACAGGGCAGCGTTGCTCCAGAGAGAGACTCCCAGGAGAAGCCCAGGACCCCCCAGACTCAGCCCCCAACAGACAGACCCAAGGCCCCAGAGGAGGGAAGGCCTGGCGCACCCCGAGCCCCTGCTGGCCTTGACCAGGACTCCGACTCGGAGAGGGAGCTGGTGATTGACCTGGGTGATGAGCAGGGGAGTCGTGACCGTAAGAGGGCCAGGAGGGAGCCAGGAGCTTCAGCCGCTAAACCTACAAAGGAGCCCCTAGGCACCAAACTGGAAGGTGAGGGCTCTGTTAGTGTTTGATTGATGTTCTCAGGCCTAAAGCCTCTCCAGAAAGGAGGAAAATACTGGTTGTTCTGTCTGTATGTAATTTATTACTTTTTTATGTTTTTTCATCCGAACAGGCAAGTTCTCTTCCGCGGTGACCCCTTCTCCAGGTTCAGCCACGTCATCCAACCTCAAGGAGCCCAGTGTTCCTATCATCAACCCTCCACTAAACCAGTCCTCCGGCACGGGCTGCGGCCAGCCCAGCTCGACCCTCATGACTGCCACCCCTTCTCCGGCCCCCGCCCCCACCCCCGCCCTCTCCCCTGCGGCCACGTCTGCCCAGTCGGCAGTGAAGAAACAGCGCCCCCTGCTGCCTAAAGAAACTGCTCAGGCAGTGCAGCGCGCGGTGGTGTGGAACCCGGCCAACAAGTTCCAGACGTCGTCCCAGAAGTGGCACATGCAGAAGGTCCAGCGACAGCAGCAGGAAGAGCAGCCTGCCACGCCTGCCCAAACACCAGTACCAGTTCCGGTCCAGGCTCCAACGCAGGCGCAGACACGCAGCCCGCAGCAGCTCCAGTCACAGCAGCAGTCGCAGGCATCCTCCAGTACACGCTACCAAACCAGACAGGCAGCAAAAGGTACATAGAAGTCCAACGACCACTAAACACAAACACATCTCATCTCGTTTGTTTTGGTTGCTCATGTCATCCTGTCATCTTCAGCTGTGCAGCAGAAAGACGGCCCTCAGACCTCCACGTCATCAGTCACCCTGGTCACCACTTCCTCGTCTTCGTCCTCCTACCTGGCAGGAGATTTGCAGATCCCCACAGCTTCAGCCGATGTGGCAGCTGACATAGCAAAGTACACCAACAAAGTAAGTTCAGCATGATGCTCACGGAAATGTTGTAACATTTACATTGATTCTGCAACACAAACAAACAACCAGTACAGGAATTTGTTGTGAATGTCCCCGCTTCTGTTAAAGAATTAGACAAAAACATGTAAAAAGAAAAACATGAACAAAATAATTAACTTTTAACAAAAAGGTCCCCTACTACACCTTTACTCGAGACAGATATGAGCCCCCTCACCAAACACACACATACAACAAATATTGCATTCTGTGACTTAATAATCTCACTGTATCTTTTAAGATGATGGACACCATCAAAGGGACAATGACCGAGATCTACAATGACCTTTCCAAAAGCACTTCAGGAAACACAATTGCTGAGGTGAATGTAACAGTGAATAGAATTTTGGTTAGTTCCATTTAAAATGAATGGCTGGATCCAATCCAAGAGTAAGTTACAGGCATTGCAGCTTCAAAGCCATGTGCTTGTATTCATGAAGATCCCATTCATGGTAGATGCTGCTGCCTGAATAGGAAATTGCCTATTCAGGCAACTGCAATACTTATAGACCTATTTTGCATTGGATTTAGGCTTTAACTTGTCTCTCCTTTGTCATTGCATTTTATAACTGTTTAATGTTTTCGGCTAGATCCGGCGGCTGAGAATAGAGATCGAAAAGCTTCAGTGGCTACATCAGCAAGAGTTGTCGGAGATGAAGCACAATCTTGGTTTGTTCTGCTCTCTGTTTCCTATAAAAAATATACACTATCTTTTAGGTTGGTGTCATAGTGTATGTTAGTCTATAGCAAACAAACACAATGTGAATATTAGTCATGCAAATATTCCTAAAGAAAATATGCATGTTTTCCTATTAGTGGTGTATCATTAACAAACTGACTTTGGGAACAAAAAGCTGTTTATAATGACAAAGTAATGCAAGGGATCATCCAGAAGCTCAACCAAGATGCTTGTAATATATTTGAACGTGACACATAAATAATTAAATTGGTAGTAAGATTGTGGCATTTGGGCTCAAATAGAATTCATGTCATGGTATCAATATTAATATTTCCAACATGTTCAGATCATGTTTAAGGTACGTAGAGACGGATTTCAGATAATTGTATGTTCATAGCAGGATTGGGGAGGATTTGGGACACATTGTTAAAACCTTACAATTTGCAAAAGGTCCCAGTAACATTTGGCAACATTGATTGCTCTCAAATGTGAATACCTTTCACACATGAATAACTTTATAGACAATTTAAAAATCCCACCATGACAAATCCAAAAATAGCAAAGATTAATATTTTACTGCCAGATCCTGTTTCCATCATACCTGATCTGAAATTTTAAATATACACAACATGGTGTGCATTAAACTGTGAATGAAAATGTCAGACACTTTGTATGAGAGACTTTTTGTATGTATTCTGATATCTATAATACAAATGTGTGCATTATAGCCATGTGTATGGAATCTCATTTGAAGAATCTTAAACTTAAGACCCGAATGCTATTAATTGTTATAGTATATAATGATAGTATCTATATTAATTCATTCATTGTCTGTATTTGATGTAATTTTATCTGGTCTGTGTGTCATGTAGAATTGACTATGGCAGAGATGAGACAAAGTCTGGAGCAGGAGAGGGAGCGACTCGTGGCTGAGGTGAAGAAGCAGATGGAGGTGGAGAAGCAGCAGGCAGTAGATGAGACCAAGAAGAAGCAGTGGTGTGCCAACTGCAGGAAGGAAGCCATCTTCTACTGCTGCTGGAACACCAGCTACTGTGACTACCCCTGCCAGCAGGCCCACTGGCCAGAACACATGAAGTCTTGCACACAGTCAGGTATTACACACACACACACAATAAGGAGGTGTCTATGAGGCAACAATTCTGACAAGCCTCACAACTCTTGCATTAATCATGTACATATTAAACAACCTCTTTGGCGCACTCTATATATTGTACTATCTAAACATATGTTCATATCCCGCAGCAACAGCTTCTCAGCAGGAACCAGAGGCAGAGTCTACCTCAGACCCTTCAGCCAAACCCCCAGGTCACTCCTCCAGTGCCCAGCCCCTCTCTGGGTCAGGACCTGCCCCAACGGACAAAGGCCCTTCTCCTACCTGCAGTGTGGACAAGAGCAAGGACAGTGGCAGTGTTACTGTGTCCTAACCACTACACTGCATACCCGCATTTACTCTACAATCATGCAGTCTGTAAAATGTGTCAGTTGCAATGAGTCTAGTGGCTATGTCCAATAGACCAAGCCTTTTTTGCCACCCAGCTAATCTGGAAATGTCTTGCAAATCTTATTATGAAAGGGGCATTAAAGAAAAACACCAGAAACTCATACCCTTTCCTAGCCGGGCTTAAGGCTTTAACATGTATGACAGCCAGCTCCTTGTGATTCAGCTGACCTGTCTCTGGTTTTGTTTGTCCACTATGTGATCTGATGTTTCAAGCCATTCTTCATCCTCATCAGAAAGTCCATTTAAATTTTCCCTGTGACTGTTTATCTCGATGAAATATCTGTATACATTTTTGTTCCCATTTTCGCCTTTCATCCTTTTTCTGTATTCCTTTTTCTATCTACACAAATGCTACAGGTATCAACAGGTCCATCAAAATACAGACACACATTCTTTATATATTCTGACAACAATCTTAAACTTGAAACCTGTGATGCTGCTTGTTAAAATATACCAGACATCTTCATAGTTATTTGCCACCAGATGTGCAACATCATGTTCTTGTGCCAGCCATTTTGTGGACATCCAAGTATCAAAAATGTCTGTGATTCTACAATGCGAGTTTAAAAGGATTTCATCAGAGGTTGAGAGGATGTATTTGAAAATGTGTGACCAGTATACAGACACCATTTAATTCAAGGGATAGCATTACTCCCCATGGGTGTACGTTATTGGTTCATACTTGTTGTCTATCATAGTTATCCAGTGTATACATAGAATTTAACAAACTGTGATGTATTAAAACTATAAAAAGGTTAACTGTACAGTTTTTTTAAGAAGACACATGGACAATATTTATAGTGCTATGAAAAGCATATGAGATTCTCTTTTTAAAGTATGGTTTGTAAATGAAAATCACTTTTACAAATGTCTTGAAACAGCTGTCTCTGGAAATCGGTTTTATTTGAAAATGCATTGTAAGACTTAATATGAATGTCACCTGGACCTTCTGCTCAGACTCATAACTATGTGTCTCATCAACCTTCATTGTTGTTGTGGTTATTCAATGACAATGGAAGCCTACTCCAAAATTGCTTAGGACTCGGAAAATGTTGGAGGATCAAGGAAACAGCAAAAGTGACTGTATATTACTTCTGAGCATGATTATTTCCCTGTTTTTTTGTATCACATGTTCATCTTGTTTACATATTGTACATACAGTAAATGGATTGTTAATGTCTTTAAGAAAAATAAAACAGGTCTGACCAATATGTCTAGTTAAAGCATTTTCTTGGAATTGATCATCCCCTACTAGGGAACAATGGCGTAGCTACATAGAAATACGTTTGGATTTATGTACAGTTTGTCATTCGTTGGTAGCGATTACATTTAAATTCATAGATATTAACGGAGAAGAAAGACACGAATTATAAGGCTGCGGAAAAAATTAAGATCACTGCATCGTTGTCTTTTCCAAAAAAAAATTGGAAATAAAAGAAAAGGTGCAATGGTCTCTTCATTTTTTCCGGAACTGTATATAAAAAGCCTGCGACATGAGCATGTAGTTCAAAGCTGATATTTATATCGCGAGAGCCTAACCACTCCGCCTTCATGGGTCCTTTATACGCAACTATTCAAATTCCGGCAAATACCTTCAAAATAAAAGTTGTCCCATTGGTCATTTTGACGATAATCCTGTCCTGAGTGATTTACCGCACATGATTGATAGCATACAATTAATCTCAGGACAGTGTTAAACATTCAATCCGAATTATACTACACGACAAAGGGCAAGGTCCCACTCACATTCTAGGTTTTTGTCTTTAGACCAGAGGGAAGAGTGTGAAAGGAGTCACTGTGCAATGCTAGGACGAGAATGTTGAAACTGGTTGAAAGTACAGGGGATTTTACACAAATAATCTCTTTCCTGTATCTAAACTATGCCCATATTAATACACGAGTTCTTGTCCCAAGGACTACACTAACAGAATATTTATTACAAGGAATGATTAGTATACACAGACACTATTTCATGGGAGTAAAAGCATTAAAAACACAACAATAATTATATTCCATTTGCAGCTTCAAGCAACAATCTTAAACAGTCAATCAATGTTAATCCATAGTTTCCAGACATTATCTTTTGCTCCACACAGTAGTCTACAAGACAGGACTTTAGTAATAAACACTTCAGTAATATCA